>NW_010588949.1:62519-87858 GCF_000705375.1 Tinamus guttatus | reverse complement strand
TCCGACTCAGGTGTTTTTCTCCTGTGGTATTAATGGAAGATTATGATGTGTCAGTCTTCTGTACTGTCTCAAGTTTAAGATTACGGTTTGCAGCTAACAAGTTTCCTGAGATTGTTCATCAAGAAAATGGCATTTGGCTTTGTATTACATTTACTGTAATACCACTGAGAGACTTCATACTTGGCTTTGTGCTCTCAAAGTTACGTATCTTCCTTTCCAGAGGAGTTTTGTGCTTTCCCATAGACCTTCTCTGTATTTTATAGTCATTTTTTTCACAAGTTTTTCATATGCCAATTATATAATCGTCCCCCCAGCTTTTATTTTTTGTGCTGGCATATAGCAGTGCATTTAGAAACACCTGACTGGATGCTCAAACTCATTAGTATCAATACTTCTAATATGATAAAAAAATTACACAAGCTCCATTAATTTTTTTTTTGGTGCTTCTAATCACATTTAGGGGCTGTTTTTGTCAATTTCTCTGCTGTTCTTGATCACATTGACATTTCTTCTGTCAAGACAAAAAAAAAAAAAGTTTAATCCCCTAAAATGGAGACCACCATTTTATAGTATTGCTCTTGAACAGAGACTTGTTGCTTGATAAAACTGCTAATTCAGAAAGGGAATACTGCCTTGACCATTTCTTGCCCTGGTTATCACACCCAAGTTCACTGGATCACTGTTTTTACTTCAGTCATACTAATGGTTGGAAGATAGTGTGACTGATACAACCAACTTTCTGTTCTGTACTGTTTCCGTATGATTTCTCTTTTTTTTTCCCCTTCTTTTTTAAAGTCCTGAAACCTTGATTTTGTTGACTAATAGCTTGATGAACTATAACACACAAGTATAGTTATCTGATTACTGCAGATCAGTTATTCACAACATCAGTTATTCCCAAGCTCCTTCTCTTGCTCGCACAGCACCACATGAATTCTTTGTTGACTGCCCATTACCTTTGGGCTTGCTTAAGGGAAGCACGAGCAGTGACCACGTGATAACTGCGCCCTTCTGCTTCTAGGCCCTCCTGTGGCATCTCTCAAGAATGAACTGAAGAATTGCCTTGCTTTCATTGACAGGGGGATCCAAAACACCACTGCAACTACGGGCAATACAGGTGGAGAGTTCCTAATTTTTTGAATACGGAGTCCTGGCAGGAAAGTGCTCTTTTGTACCCTAAACTCTAGGACGGTACGCAGGCTCTAGACAGGGGCATGAGTCTCCCCATGCCTGGGGAGCTCCTCTCAGTGCTCGCAGAAACAAGGCAATTGGCAGACAGAGAACTTGGACATGGGATGGGCAGTGGGTAGGCAAAACACAGCTCCTAAACCTCATATCATTTTTTGATTAATTGTAAAATTTCTTATAGCCATAGTTTTCAGCTATCTCTGACACTGAAAAAGAAACCCTCCACTACTGAAAATTATAACAAGTTTCTTGCATAAAGCACCTGTGAGTTCCATAATATGCTAAAAATGAATAATCTTGTATGGTTTTGCTTGAAGCTTGTATATCTATTGCCACATACATACACATTAATTCTTGTGGATAGACACATACTTGGTTACATTGATTTAAGTTAAAGAAAATCAATTTCAAAATTTGGCAGTTTTAGATGTATACTACTTTCTACAATGCCTAAATATTTTCAGATACAAATAAGTTTGAGCAATAAAGGCCTCCAAGATTATGATAGCTTCTGAGGTAAATCGAGATGCAAGATGTAAGTCATAAAGTGAAGTGAAATATTGAGTCGTCTGAGCTTTTTATTGTTAGGATGTTAATAAGCTTTCATCTTTAATACCTTTTTGCCTGAAATATTTATCTTCCTGTTTTCTCTTGGTAATGTTTGCAGCCTTAAAGAGTTTTTATGCCTTTTTATCACTGTGGATAAAGGATTGCTTTTCTCATAGCAAAGACATAGAAAGTGACCTTATGAACACTGTGAGACTTTATCTTATAGATGCTGATATTAGGAAGCAAAAATTATTGTCCTTTTGCATGAAAAAATAAATATATTTCAAAACTATTAGAATCATAGTTCATATGACACTGTTCAGTGGATGAAAAGATTTGACCCAAATCAGCACCACGGTTATTGAAATCAGAAAGAGTCTGCTGCAAACTTTATATTATTAATATAGATTATATATATATGTTTATATATATACTTATATATATATTTATACACACAAAGTACAAGAACTAGAATTAGTCTAGTTTTAAGTCTGGGCTAAGTTGAAACTCAGACCAGTAACTGCAGTGGAACATAGGTATTTTAGGCTATGACTGTTCATTCTTAGAGCAAAACACGAAGTTTCATTGTATATGAATGATGAAAGAAAAGTAACAGTTAATATCAAGTAAAAAAGTGCAAAAAAGTGCAAAGATCTTGCACTTATGGACAAACAGAATTTCTACTATAACCTACTAGAGAAAGATTTGTGTATCCTAGTGAATAAAAGAGCATCCTTGAGACGCTTATACAAGGCAGATGGAAAACATGTAGTTGACTAATGCATAACAGGCACAAAATAAGCTATTAGCCACTTGTGGTAGCAGAAGCCTTAGATGCTAATTTGAAATAAACTAAGATCTAAACATCTCTGGAACAGGTGATGGATTTTAGAATAGAAGCTAAATTTTTGTCCCAGCAAAATGAAGACTTACATGGAAGATGACTATTTAAACATGTGTCTTCTTTAAATACAGTGTTAAACACCACAGAAGGGGAAGTCCTGTTTAAGTTCAGAGATAGTCCTAACACAGAATAAACCTTTATGTCGTACATATAGAAAGGCAACGGCTGGCAGGAAGCAGTCAGGAGAGTTCTAAGACAACTTTAAATATAATTAATAATGTCAAACATCTGCCCCAGACTGAGCTGAACGGTCATTATTTTCATTAAGTAGTAGTATTATAGTGTCTCGTAGTCTGGGAGAAGATCTGACTACCCAAGAGGTCCCTGTCCACTCTTAAGAACTTCCAGGACCAGTAAGCTTGCCCCTTGCTGCTTTATCATCAGTAACATAAGTGAAGGGAACAGTGTCCAATTCCTTGCAGAAACTTCAGTAATTTCTCAGTTTCTAGAACAGCAGTACCCAGAGACTTCAGAGTAATTCTGCAGATTGAAAAAGAACTTCACTGTCCAAGTTTCTCTCAGCTTGCTACTTCATGGAATTATTTCATTTTCTGAAAAATTTGAGAAACAGATTTTTTTAAAGGAAATCTTCAGTAAGACTATGTTTTCCTGAAAAAAGGTATTTTCACAGAAAATACTTGCGTATTTGGGGGAATTAGTAAGAGAATTATTCTTGCTATACCATTGAAACAAATCATTTCTTAAGCATCTACCTCAAGATGTGGCATAAAGTGCTTCATTGCCACTATGGAAGCAATCACAAGGATTTACAATGTTGTTAGATGGCCATTTTTCTGTATATAGTGTGGTAAGCATACACCTGATGTTCAGGAAAGAATTGTTTGGTAATATATTGTATAAAATACTGCAACTAGTATAGTATATTTGCTCTTGAGGGTGCAGAAGGGAAGCATTTCACTATAAATGATTACGCCTGTGCTTCCATATGCTTTAATTTAAGGCCTAAGAGCTTCTTTTTATGAACTGCTGTGCTGCACTTTGAGACAGCAAATCTACATTGTACATTTTTGTTTTCCTCAACACAACATTTGGAGCACTAAAGATCCCTCAGTACAATGCAGAGTCACAGTGTATGTTTACATCATGTCAATTCCTTTTTTAAAAAAATAGCTTTCAGAGGTATAACCTTATGTTTCCTGCAGCTGATAGCATTCAAGAAGTCAGAACACGGAAGAACAAGACTTTCTGAGCCCATTTATACATTTGTTGGAAGGAAAGAGAGAGGCAAACACCTGCTAGCTTAGTTTTGTGAATAACACAGACATAAACATTAGCTAAGCCGTAACAAGTCTAGTTCATGTTATTCCTTCCTTCCTGTCTTTTATGAAGTTTTTTAAGAAGCTTCAGGTTAGACATTAGGAAGAATCTCTACACAGAAAGAGTGGTGAAGCCTTGGAATGGGCTGCCGGGGAAGTGGTGGAGTCCCTGTCCCTGGCAGCGTTCAAGACACGTGTAGATGAGGCACTCAGGGACATGGTTTAGCAGGTATTGTGTTTACAGGCTTATGGTTAGACTCGATCTTAAAGGTCTTTTCCAACCATAATGATTCTATGCTCTAAACTCAGTTTTAACTGGCAAAGCATTTAAGTGATAGCTCTAATCAGACTCCAAAATAAAGGTGTATTACATAGCTTCCTGCCTGAGTAATTTACACTTATAAAAAGATATTCAGTTTTTTCTCTATTCACACACATTACTTGCTTCTGAGATTTATTTATTCCAACAACAATTTCAATAATAATTCATTTCGATATAAAAATGCACAACCATATCCATATGAATGAGAAATACAGAAATACTATCAGATAAGGAGAGATAACAGGTAGTTAATGAGAGCAAGGGCAAAGCAAGAGAAATGAGGATCATATTATTTATATCTGGTTAACTTTGCTTATCATTTGTTTGCCTGTTACCCTCCCAGCAAATTGAACGCTAAACCTTTTAGTCTGCTAAACTTAAATAGGTGCATATGTGTATGTAAAACTGGTTTCCAGTCCAGACACTTTCAAAATAGAGATTACATTTTACTATCCCTTCTAGCTTATGGGGTTCTAGGAGACTGAATTTTTTAAGCATGTAGGAAGTTTAGTTTTGGATAAGATTTGTTGGGGTTTTTATTTTATTTCTGTGGAGCCTTCAGGAATATCCTCTTCCTTTCTCCTCCTCCTTTTTTTTTTTTTTTTCAGTTTCTTCAGAAGTTTTGTCCGACTTTCCTACTTTTAATATATTACTTATTTATTAGAGGCACTAAAATCTTTTTTACCAAGCTCTGTCTGGAAAAAAAATCATTGTACCAAAGTATTTCATAGGGCTGCATTGATTTTAATGAAATACTGTTTTCCGACTGGGAATGTTTTGGCCAGCAGAAAGCTTCTTTCCAGCAATATCAACGAGATCAGTCTTCTATTTAAATAGAGTTGAGGTAGGAACTACAAGATAATTAGGTGTAGCCTTTCGTCCTGTAGCCTACAAAATGATCTCCTAGTTCTCTAGTTCAATGCAGCTTGTTTAGAAAGAAACAGAAGGAACGATGTCTCCTTCTCCAAGAGCCTTACTGATGGAGGAGCAGATGCCACACTAGCAGCACATGCTGTCACAAACTAAGAGCTGTTCCCTTCTGGGGAGCTTTCTGTCTCCTGACGCAGCACCAGCTCCTGACGCTATTACCAGCCAGATATAGTTTGGTCCATAAGTGAACTGTAAAGTAATAATGTTGTGCAGCTACCTCAATAACTTTCATGGGATTTTGTATACTTAATACTTAACTGGGGGGGAGGGAGAAGGGAGGGAGAGAAGAAAGGAATATCCTCCAATAAAAGAGGATATTTACATTTGACAATATCGAAATGACATATCCCAAAATTCACATGTACCAGCAATAAAAGAGGAATAAACCCAGAAGTTAAAATCTAAGGCTTGGTAATAATAACAACTCTTACGGCATACAGAACTGTATTGTTTACAATACAACCGCAAAGGAGAAGCTAACGCTAAATTGCTCTTCACAACAGGCAGTAAAAATGAATCTCACCATACAATGCCTTTTTGGTTTTGCAAGTAAACACAGCTTTTGTGTAGGTTTATTTCAGTTTATGTATCAGCAGAGGTCTACCCAGAACTCTGGAGTTGCTGACAAGACCACTAATCTTCAATCCCTGGCTGGGTAATGTTATTCTCGAAACTCACACCATTAATCACAAGCATTAAAATTGTACAGGTACTTGATGCTCCATTAGCAAGAGGAAAAAATAGATATTTTATACAGGAAAAGAATGATGCAGCTGATAACTGACAGTTTTTATCTTAAAATTTCAGCATTAGAATCTTGTTCTGCAGGAGGATGATATAAGGAAGGGAATAGGGAGCTCAGATGCTATGCATGGCTTAATTTTGTGCAGTTTCCAAAGGAAGTAAGTATAATAATGAATTAGATTGACTTCTGAGATGCAGGACCAGGCTTATTAGAGATGGACCCAAACATTACTGTTTTGGTGACACCAAGAAATATCAAAAGAATAGTCTTCAACAGACTGAAAAACTGCACTTAGTTGTGTGGTGAAAGATAAATTTTGGTTGCTTAGCTGAGGCAAGCATCTCCTGTCTTAGAAAGAACACAGTAGCTTAAAGGACAAAGGTTTCATAAAGAGAAAAGGCAAGAATCTTGTTTCAATGGAAAACAGAACTGCATTACTGGTATCAGACTTGAGAATATTTATGGCAGTTCTTGAATGTAAAGTCAAATGTTAAAGTGACTTGTAGACATATTGATCCTTGAAAAACAGATGCATTAGCTTTGGAGATGATTTTTCATCCTCAAGTATAAATTTAAGTACAGAAAGCTCACAGTTCTCTACTCTTAAATGTAAAAACATGAAGAAGGACAGGGAAAAATGCCAGACTAGAATGAGTAAGTGGTTGGAAAAAGAAAAACGGATTTTCTTCAATCAACAAAACATATAACGATTACTTAGCATAAATCTCAGCAGTTGTCCGTGGATGACTTGAGCATGTTCCCTGTGCCTTTCATTGAATATTCAGTGCCATGTCTCAGAACACAAAGAACTTCTTCCAAATGGGAGGTTTGGACATTAGTCTTCAGGGACTTGTGCTATTTGTCATAGAAGTGTATCTTAAAGCTTTCTAAATAATTAAATACAAATAAAAGAAAACAGCTCTTTCAATACTCACCATGAATACTCTACAAAAAAATTTTCAATACATCAGCTAACCCGTGCATGGGCAATGCCATCTGGATATTTAACCAGATCATGATCTTCAGCATTATGTTTGTTATAACAAACATTATGTTAGTTGGCAGCAATTTTTGTTATCAACTTAATATCTGGAAAAGTAAACATATGTTCCACAATTATATTTTATTTTTATCTGTAAATGGGTATATCAGAAGCAGAAAGACAGGAAAACCTACAGGGGAACAAAACTAATCTTAGACATCACTACCTTATAGTAAGTGATGGCAGATTGCACATAAGAAGATAGCAAATGCTTCCAAGTCAGCAGCTCTCATGCTTTATAAGTGAAGAACTTGAATTTTTCCCACTTTACATGCACCAGATTTGCTCTGTGGATTCCCAGAAAATGAATTCAGGGAAATTACTGGATTTTTTTTTCCTTAATAAGGACTCAGCCATAATTAGCAGGGTGGAAAAATCTTCCTAGAAGTACCAGTCTTCTCAAGGAAAACAACCACCCCAGCAGTAGAGCTGCCAGTTCTATGTCCCATTACATTAAAATTACCTAATGTGTCTACAATAATAATGCAATCAATTCTTATGTTCAGTCATTTCTTTTAATTAGAGCTTCTTGACCATTCTTCTGCTGATTATTTACAAAGTTCTATTTACAGCATACTAAGCGTTTTCGCTTTGTCAAATGAAAAACAATCCTCAAGATTTGTATTTCATTTTAACTAAAACAAATATATTTTTTTTTCATTTCAACTTTAAAATAAATCACAAAAATTTGGTTCTAAAATAGGATATTTTAAATAGGATATTTTCCAAAAGAGAATATTTCTTTTTTCCTGAGATACCTTTTTTTTTCCAGTCACATCCACCTGCTTTCAGTCCTTATGAAACTAGGATTACTTCTGCAATTTTTTTAATAGTCTCTAATATACCTAAGAAAACATAGACAAAACTCCAGTGACACGTGGGATAGGGATTCTCCTCTCCTGCTGCCTATATGGGAAAAACTACATAATTAAACCTGTCTTTTCTTTACAACTAATCTCCACAGTGAGGTGACTCACATCTATTTTGATTTAAGTGAAAGTGAAGATTAGTAGAACCATCACCTCCCTTTTTGTCTTGTTGTCTGAAGCTGTCTAAACAAAAATATGGAATACAATATATGCAGCTGCATGCTGCAGACACTCGTGGACAATACATGTTTAAAAAGGCAAATTCCTTAGGAACTTGTGCAAAGGGTAACCCACAGTATTGAATCCTACAGGCTAAATCAACCTGTTGTTTTTGAACATATCACATTTATATGTTTTTATCAGTTTAATATTCAGCTGATATTTCCACATGCAATTGTCCAAAGTATGGCTAATTTATGTGGAAAAGATACGCTGCTCATTGAAAAAGAGCTCTGCTAAGCTGAGCAGAGTAAAGAGGATATAAAGATTTTCATTGCATGCAGTGAAAATAATTCATATTTCATGTGTGTGTTATGCATAAGTTTGAAATATTTTAATAGTTTTTTACCTAGGTAGGTAGTATACTATTTTGGGAATAGTTTATTGCTCTGTTGTTCCTGTTTATTCTTCAGGAAATAAAGAATATCCTTACATTTGGGAAGGACAGCACTTCAGGACAAGTCATGGACAGTCCACTGGCTTGGTGAATGTGTGAGAAGAAAACAGAAAATTGTCACTGGCAGAGCAGTCTTAGGCCATAGAGTCATATGGCTTGGCAGAACAGTAAACAACTAGTATCACCAACAGCCAAAAAGCATGAAAAACAACTGCATTATGGAATCTTGTGACAAACTGCATTAAAAGAAATAACATCGCAGAATTTCATCAAAGACATAGCTGCTAGCAAACTTGAAGTATTGGTAAGGCTAGCACACATAGCCCGGCTATTCACCTGTTACTCACTGCTATTTTGAAAGTTTCAGCAGACTAATGCATGGGTCACTCGAAATAAGGACTTGTAATCCTTTTATTACTTATGAAACCTTACTTGGAACACGACTCTTTTCATCTAGCACACTTGGAAGAAATTTATCTGAAGAAAATCACACTATGAAATGTACTGTATTTATCTTACTTCCTAACTATAATGTAGTTTATATTACAATAAAGAGATCTCCTGGCAAAAGCAGCATTTTCTTCCATGTGGCTTATTAATTTATTTCTACTACCATCCCATTATATTCACCCACTGATCATTGCCCAAATATTTTCTCCTGACAGCATGTACTCCATCAGACACAATGAACAAATTATAATGATCTGGTATTTGTGCTGTCAGTTGGTTAGACTTGTGAACTTTTGCAATGAAATGAAAGAGCATCTTATATACCAATAAAAATGATGGTAAGAGTCTTTTTCAACACAAAGCTTCTAGAAATGCCCTTGAAGACAAGACTTAGGTAGTAATTGATTGCAAAATCCAGACCTACATAGAAAAACACATCAGAATTTCAAGAACAGATTTATTAGAAATAAATGTTAGCACCAATCATGCAAAGCAATATTCAAAAGAAAGGATTTCTTATAAAATAACATGCAATGGGTAGCCTATGTCACCTTAAATTGACTGGCCTTTTGTTAAGTATTCATACTTCCCATATAATTATATAAGGGAATTAAAGACACTGAAACCATGAACAGCCTGGCTCGTAATCATTTTAAATGTCTATCCTTTCCCTTTTATGAGCTTGATAAGGGGCTGATGATCTGAATCCAGCATTAATTTAAATTGGATGGAGGGAATGATGAAGCAAACTCTGGAAAGATAATAGGTTTTTACATGCATTACTGAGAAACGAACTTGATGTATGAACTGAGAGTACACCTTCCTAGAGAACCCAAGCTGGCTGACAAAGGTAAAAGAGGTAGTTATGGTATTCTGCTAATTAACCTAATTTAACTCACAAATTTGATAATGAAGTCAGCAATTACTATATATGCACACATATACATGTATATACACACACACACGTATATATATGCATAAGTAGAACTGCACGTGATATTGGATGTGGTTAAAATGGAGGATATTCCAAGGGGGCCCATCAGAAATACCACATGGAAGAATTACAGTATCTTGTAAAGATCCAGTTACGAGCTAGTTAATGAGCACAAGGATGAAAAGCATTAGAAATGCTGCATTTCCAGCAGCACAAAGAAGTAACAGCATGTGCTCAAAAGACCTGTGCACAGTGCAGACAAAATTTCTCCCAAACATCTGTGCAATGTGGCTCTGGCGTATCAGGAACAGATACAACACAGCAGATATCACTCACAATAAATACACCCTCGCAAATGGAAACCATAAAGAAATTCAGCCTCTTCTTCCCCTTTCCACTTGAATAGGCTGGCTTTTATCTGCTCATTCTGAGAAGAGCTGATTAAAACAGAATTTCTGCACTATAAGAAATACTGATTTTACTGATTTTTCAGTTTTATTATTTTTAAAATAAACATACAAAGCATCCTTACACAGCAGAGACCAAGTTCAGAAGTGCTAACTTAGTTCTGATCTATTTTAAGATCTCTCCCTTCGTTCTTCTTTTAGGATGTTAGGATTTCCAAAGCTTTCAGTCTTTCCTCAGGGAGTCTAAAAAAACCAAGGACTTTGATTATTCTTGCTTTCTTCTAGAGTCTCTCTAGTTGGTTCATGTCTGCACAGGAAGAGCAGTGCCCTGAACTGGACTAAGCCTCGGTTAGCAGAACCCCGGCGAGTGGTGAGCAAAACAAAAACAGGTATTTTATGGCTTTTGCAGGCTCTGGCCTATTTTGTCTGTTTTATATCAGTATGGCTGTATGACATCATGACCTCATGTCTGGCAATTTCCAAACATTTTATTTAGAAACTATTACCTACCCATTAATTTCCTTCACTAATTTGCTGAATTTGATTACTTGTGCCTAGTAATAGCATCTTCCTCTTGCACCTGTTGTATTCCAATACCAAATATGTATTAACCATATAGGCAAACAGGAGAAAAAACAAGACTGTGTCTTTAGAGGTAATTTCTCAAGTTACGTTTTCAATATTTTATTTTTGCATATACATATAGCATTGTTTGTGAAGCGTAGGCACATGAAAATCGTTTTGGATTCAGTATATAATTCCTGTAAATTTTAAGAGGTAAAAGCAACCAACAGCAAAGCCTAGATATGTATTATGAAAATTAATGGCTTGTTAAAGAAAGGTGGCTTGGAGCTAAAAGAAAACAAAAATATTACAGCAGACGGCAGAATATTGTATTGATATGAAAGTTATTGCACTCCCATGATGCTGGTATTGCCACAGTGTCATAAATAAATAAATTAAACAGTTAATGTGGCATCTAAAAGCCATTAAAATGGAAAAAAATGCTTTGCCCCTAAAACATTAGATGTTTTAAGACCTTTACAATGTTTTGAAATTAAATTCAATTGTGGGCAAAATGCATCTTGTGTGTCTGCTTCAGCATGCAAAAATATCTCTGCTGCTCCCTGAAACAGTCAATGCTTCAGCCTTACCACCTGAGACATTAAGATAAATGAAGCATATGTCTTATCAAAGCACGTAGAAACCTACTAAGGAAAAGAGGTTTTCTGCAAAAGCAACACTACAGCACAAATATTATCAATTAAATACACATGCATACATTTTTTTCCTTTCCCAAGAATAATTATCCAACTCACTGAAGTACCTGTACTTCCAAATGGTGCATATAGGTTTTGGTGGCTGTATGCACTCCCAATTTATGATGATTTTGCCAACCCACCCAGACACCTTTTGCTAGAAACATAAGGAAACATTTCTCAGTCTTTAAAGGCCTCATATTCTTTAGGATCTGTGAACAGAATGGAGCAAATAAAGCAAATACTATTCCTTAACACAGCGGTGTGTTACATCGCGGGACTGGGTTATCTTTAGAAGTGATAAATGGAACAAAAAGGTAATTTTAACATTCCTATTAAGCCGAGAGAGCACT
Organism: Tinamus guttatus; assembly: GCF_000705375.1. The sequence goes on along the minus strand of NW_010588949.1, from coordinate 76,013 downwards.
AAACACATTTTCTTTGTTGGCTTTCAGAAAATCTCAGCACCAAATGGTGCAAGAGCCTGGGTAACCAGCACCTGCGCATGAGGCCCAGGGTCTCCTGCAGTCCTCAGAGGAACCCCCACTGCGCTTCAGACCACCAGGCCGCAGCCGGGTATGTATCCCATAGCTGCCTGCGGCGATGGTGCTCCTTCCTTTTCCAGTTGTTCTGAGGTAAATGTCTTTGCCCATCAGCTATAACATGATATAGACAACTAATGTGCTCTGTGAAACTGAAACCCCAAGGGGAAGAATGGTTACAATACTGCACACCCTCCAGAGAGATAAGGTCTAAACCCCAGTTAAAGTGGTGGGTTTTTTGTTTGTTTTTGCAGGAATATGTTAAAGATTGCCTAGCACCAGTTAAAAGCCTGAGCTGTAATGCCAGGGAAGACGGGTAATGAATATCTCCACTGGGGTGATGGTGGCAGCGCAGCCAACAACTTCTTCCACAGGCAGGTTTCCAACCAAAAGCTGCTTCAAAATTCAAGACTTCCTTAGAAGGCTTGACGCAATTGCCTACTTGTTCACTACCTTCTTTTATTTTTTAATCTTGTGGAAAAAATAATATTTTATTTTCTCCAGAAGAGTGTACAACATTTTAAAGCTTTGTCCTTGTTGCACAGGGATAAAACCTGTATTTTTGTACCATACACCCAGTGCTTCACTTGCTCTTCTGTCCACATTTTCTTCTTTAGAATCTAGTTTATATGATATCAAGCAGACTTAGAAACTTAAATTTTAATAATAAAAACAAAGATATCCATATAATCACCTAGTACTTCAAAATACCAGTAATAAGTAAAGCAAAGTGTTTTACGTAGTCTCCCATTATGCTAATGCATCCCTATCATGTGCTATTGCTTTTGCAGGTCACGATGATAATGCAGCTCTTGTTAGATATTTTAGACAGACTGAAATCTCATAATTTAGTGCTGATATGTAAAGGAAAAACAAATCAGTAAACAAGTGTTTACTGGTCTCCATTAAGCAATTTGACAGGTAAAACAGGCAACCAAGCGCTTCAAGGCAGGGCAGAAACAATTTAGCTGATCTCAGCAAGTAAGCTAAGCCTTCCTTGAGGAAGGAAAAAGTGCTAGAGAGCAAGATATGATGAAATGAATAGCTCGGAATTGAGATTAATGGAATATGAAACTCTAATGGCACAATCACATTAAGAAATCATCAAACCAGCCAGTATCTTAACTTCACTCACAGCTCTGTTAACACAACGTGGCTGAGATGATCTAGCCACTTGATGACTCTTTCTTCCAGTGGGGTCAGAACACAAGATTATCTTTCTTTTCAACAGCTTATACCAAAGAGTTTGTCAGTGTAAAGAGAAGAGAAAAACAGACACAGCCTGTAGCACTGTTCCCTATGCTCTTTCCAAGACATGGAAGGACGACAGCATCCTGACACATTTTGTGAGCTGCTCAAAATTCTGGAAGGAAGTATTCTCTGCCTTCAGAACAAGCAGATGCAGAGACTGTGTCCTGAGACATTTTAAATGGGCATAAGGAACAAGAAAGAATTCATGGCATTTGGTAATTAAAGTAAAAATACCCAGTGGGTATTAAAGCACTCCCTAAGAATAAGTAGTGACACACAGCAATTGAAAACTGTAGCATTGTTGTAACCACAGATTTAACATGCCCTATAGACACGGCTTTACAAACATACTCAGTGGCACAGTACCTGTATTTCACTGAAAATATTAAACCAAACATGAGCAACGATCTGTAAAGCCTAAGATACAGCATACATTTTGGTTTGCACAAGTGACAGAAATCTGCCATTTCAGATTTAACATTGTTTGCTAGGGATTGACTTTTATTTGATAATCTCTGCTCTCTCATGTTTTGCACTGCCTTGCATGCTTCAGCAGTGTCATAAGTTTAAATTTTTTCCTTAAGATTAAAAAAATATAAAAACAAAGAATTTCAGGAAGGTGAAGCATCATTATATAAAATGCTGGCTGCACAAAGTGCTACCTGTCAAACTACAGTGAGAGATGGGAGATTTTCCCTTTCTCTCACTCACACACACACTACTGATAGTGAAGGCAAGGGAATTTTTGCAGTAATAAGAAAGAGCTGCATTTAAGAATTTCAGTCAGGTACCTCTTCAGTATTACAGGAATTAATAGCACATCACCAGCTGGAACTAGTCATGCCGACCATAAATGCGTGAAACATAAGAAACTTGATGACCAGGTCACAGGATCTGAAAGAACAATATAAATTTCTAATGCTTTTGGTATTATTGGTATGGGACCCATTTAGGTATCTTAAAGAAAATGTTTTATCCATTTCTAGTAATATCATAGCGTGCAATTAACTCACTTCCATTTGCAAAGATGCAAATACAAAGATGGTACTTGACGGGGAAAGTAATTTCTTTAATTTTTGGAAGAAACATGCTTTGCAACATTTACTACAGTTTGAAAATACTTGAACAAATATTGAAATATCATAATAAAAAGATTTGGAAATAAAAATCAGGATATTTGCCATATTTTAGAGCTATTTTTCAGATACCTATGGAGCAATATTCCACCAAGAGCTCACAACTACAAATAAATGAAGACTGTCAAAACCAGAAGAACTAAATGAACCCAGCTGATAAAACAGGTTGCACTTCTCACAACAAACTTCCGTCAGGATGATCATCTAGCTTATCTGCAGAACATCACTTTGCTTATCTTGCAAAGTTACCTTCAAGCGTTCTTGTGGGCAGGGAAATAGGAGTTTGGGGCATCTTTGATGCCCTGATGATAGTCTGTCATCAGGAAGATATCAATGTATTTGAGCACCTGTGTGACAGGTAACAAACACACTGTCACTTTAGTAAGTGATACAGGTATAGGCATTGTTAGACACTATAAAATATTTAAAATTTAAATTTTGTTTTCAGTGATCTTCAGGAAGGGGTATGAGTGCTACCTATAAATCAATAATTTATCAGCTTTTGGTCTTATAGGCTTACTATAGTTATTCAAAGTTTTGCTGTTCCTCATATTGCAATGCAATTTCATTCCTCTACACTTAAAAAGTTCTCCAAAAATAACAAAAACAAAAACCCACACACAACAAGGACAATAAATTAGTGTTAATTTGTTCAAGCTATATCACCAGCTCCAAGACACCAGAATTCTTGGTTTCTCAGTTTCTCAGCTTTTAACATTTGTCCTCCTCTCATCCATCAATTCCTCCAAATATGAATTTAGGTTTTTCAAGAAAAGAAAGCTTTGTTACTAAAATTTTCCATTTGTTACTAAAACGTCCATTCTACTTCCGCAATCGAAGATTGCTTGTAGGGCATGAGTTCAAAAAACAAGATAATTATGTAATGACTTCTGTAATGTGTTTCTTCTTAAAACAACACATATTTTTAGTTATACTTCCTTTTCAAAAACAGAATTTATTTTAAAATAATAAATCACTGAGACTGATGTAATATTTTTAAGATAAACCACATTACAAGCTGTGGTATATTAACATTTAAAGTAGCTATTGAAGGTAGCTCACAGTCAGAACAAATTGGTGATTTCAGGATTTGAATAAAAACAATCCACTGAATGGTCTAAGACGTTTAATTTTCAACAATTTCTCAGTCCATCATAGTTAGGTTGATTAGTGAAAAGATCAAGATTCAGCGCAGCTGAACTAGTTTTCCAGTCGTTCTATAAACAGAAACAACTATGTTAACATTAATGGATTTCTACTGGCCCTGACAATATCTGCAGTGACGTTTTTCAAGTTAAGTTCTAACTCTTTTACAGGGAGTAGAATTTTAATACATCTCAAGAGGTGACATTATTAAGTCTTTCAGGCAGGTAATTGGAAATCTGTTAGAAAACCTTTCACATTATGCTTTCCATACTGTTTTTTATTTTAGAGCAATGAGTATTTATTGTATGAAGTGCTTTCCATTTTTTTTTTAACTAATTAGACTGCTAAATCTATAGTATTGATAAACTGTCTTTGTAAGAATAGGTAAACACTTCCAGAGAGCATGCATGAAATAAACACTTTTGAATCTAACATCATTGGATTTAATTATTTGAAGTGATTTTTAGCACTGCTGTAGAGGTCTCTGTAAAAAATGAACACTGTGATTTTCTTTTTAAAGTGGAAAAACTATTAGCTTCTTTAAAAAAAAAATAGCCTAATATTTTACTCTGCTTTACCACAGCCTCAGCCTACATTTTATAAATTAAAATATAACTAATATGCATTTTGGCTTAATCCTCAAAGGAGATAGGAAAAAAGGGATGTATAGGGGAAGATTAGTATGAATCTGTAATTCTGACTTTGAAAGTTGTTCAAAAGTGTCTGTAAGAAAAAATAAAAGTATGTGTATCAGGAAGGAAATGATTCTTATTTTCAAATCTGTCTTGACTTGATAAAATGATACGTAGACTAATTCCATTTAGATTATTGTATAAATATATTTGTCCATATACAAGAAAATATGAAAAATAAGGCTCACTGATCTTCACTTCCCACTGAGATATATGCTAGTCATCAAGCAGTAGGCAAGGGAAAAAGGATCTACCTTGCTTGAATGAAGAAGCTGTTTCTAGGTTAGCCAAATATTAGGTAAAAAACTGCAGCTCCGAAAGAAGGTATTTTTGGCATGAGAGCCGTCAAAAGCATTTGCTACATAAGGGGTTGATAAGCTGGGATGGTATGAAAATTTTTCAATCTGATTGGAGTCCCTATAGGACTGCATCTTCTAGATTTGTTTTAGCAGGAGTAGAGTCTGCCCTATGACTAATATCTCGGACAAGATACATTTAGTACATCAGATGAGTGGATGTGTGAGTGACCCTGATGGAGTGAATGAACCATGTCTAGGGTGTCAGATGAACGTAGGGCTCTATGCCTGTTTTTCACTAAGATCAAATGTGATTTCACACTGACTGGCAGTAAGACATTCCTTACTCAAAGGTAAGACACTAAACCATATTAAGTGCCTAGAAATTCCAAAATACTCCACAGAAACTGTGTTATGCTGGATCATGTACTGGCATCACCAGGATCTTCAGAGGGGAAGTTTTCTTTTGGTGACTGGTGATAGTCAGGAAACCACTGTCGTGCATAAAGGGATAGGAAGCATGCCTCAAGTTTGACAGTCTTGAGGACTTTGTGATGTACACACCCGAAATAGCAAAAGGGAAATAAGAGGCAATTAGATTTTGCAATTTTTTTTTGACTCAGAAGTTCTTATATTTCACCAAATATTTAATCAATGCATAGTAACAAGAGAGGTATCCCACTGTAGAACAGCTAAAGTGTATTGCTAGCAATTCAAGAAGAGCAAATTTAGTCTCCTCACACATGCTGAAGATCACTTGAAGCTTAGCTTGGAAATGGTCCTGGCCCCATCAGGTTAAAAACCACACTATGCCTGTTTTCCTAGCTACTAAAACTACTTGTTTCAACCTGCATTAGGATGGATCCTTCACTTTGTAATTTTCTAAGTGGAACTGCTTAAACAGCTGACTTCTTAGCTTCACACTGCTGTCAGTACAAGATCTTAACCAGCTCCGTACCCAGCACTGCTCCTCAGCTCTTGGGAGCAACCCTGGTCAGCCACGCTGAGCACTGGCTGCTGCCTTGCTGAGAAAAAGGGAGACTTGGATTCACGGGCCAACATTGCCACTCGTGCAAACAGACACTAGTGGGAAGGAGAATTCACTGGGCAGATTTACTACACAGACGGCTTCTCTATTTTTTAAAAAATGATCAATATTTTTTTCTCTTACTTTAACTAAGTCACTCAATATCTGGACAGTTTTTTGAATGTACTATATAAGAAATACTGGCTGTGGCAATAAGGAATTAGCCTGTATCCCCAGCATGATTTTGCTAGCTATGCTCTTCTTTACAGAGCTGTAACTCACTTTAGAGTATTTTGTTCGCAGTTAATGATTAACTAGATCATTAACAACAGAGCCAGAATATAATTAAAAGAGAAGGTAGAAAAGGAAGAAGTAATTTAGGAAGAAGTATTAATTGTAAATTGCCTTATAATATATTTCTCATTTTTAAATGATTGTAGCCTGATCACAGTTTGAAAAAGTAATATATAATAATAAGAATAAATATATGTGTATACATTTTGCTTTGCGTCTTCATCTTTCTTGTTTTGAGAAAAACCAGTTAAGTTCATAGAACTCATAACATTATATCTCATAGCATTTTATCTCTACAGTGTGGTCAACCAGGTACTAACACATTCTGTAAGAGCTATAAAAGGAGTCCTATAAAGTGCATATGAGTCCTACAATTTAAATTGAATTGCATTACTCTGAAAATTACCAATATCTACAAAGTAGATTTTATTGCCTGTTTTAGAAACAGCAATCATTTTAGCAATTTTAAAGGTATAATCTTGTTACATTTTTTATTTTATGAAACAACTACTAGAGTTTTTAACATCATACTACAGAGCTTATGTAGCTTTATCAGGAATAAAAGTCATTATAAGACTGTAGATAAAGATTTACTAATTTAAATCAAGTAAAGCATTTTATAGGCAATTCACGGAACTTCTGTTTAGCTGAGATGTTTTACGTTAAGTGTCTCAGGAATTGAGCTCATTATGTCAATGGGATACTCTAGGTTTAAGATATTAACAGACATGGAAATACACATGCTAAAAGGGCTTGTAGGAGTTACTGTACTTGCAGCTAGTTCATTCCCCATTAATCTTTTGTGCATCTCAGTAAGAGTATTCATTGCTTATAAAGTATTCCAGCAAAGCCTCTACTAACATGCTATTATACCCTCAGTCTTTTCTAGATGTAGATTTCGAATACAGACAAGGTGATCTTACAGCATCAGCTCACAGCCAGTGTTCACTTGTAAGGTCTCACCCTTTGTATCTTTGCTTTATTGATCATCTTTTAATTCTCAGGTTGTTATTTTAATCTAGAACCAGAAAAATGGGGAATATTCCACACATTAAGGTGTAGCAACATGTTTGTGTATGCATGTGAGAAATAGAAAAAGGTATCTCTAGAGCTGTCCATCCCATACATCTGTGGATACATTACTGAAGATAACACATCTGCATGAAAGAAGATAAAATGATTATTGCCAGGCCAAGTGGCACTAGAATGAGAGCTAACAGGGAGGTTTTGTGCACAAACAGTTCATCTGTAAGTGATCTGGAAGTGATCACACCATTTTTATAAATAAAAAATTGTTGTTCATCACAACCTAGCCGGACTTAGTACTTCAAGTTATTTTCTCATAGGAAACCCACAGATGTGATGTGCTAAGATGCATTTAAATTAGCAGCTTTAAAAACAAGCAATAGTTTAATTTTGAAATAAGATTGTTTAATGGAAACAGTCACCCTAATAATAAAGAAATTTTTAAAAATATTGAGAAAGAAAATCGAAAACCAGAAGTGATAGAGGTTTACTTTAAAAAGCTGTGGTATCCTAGAAATTTTAAAATGGAACAATAACTGATTTTTGCCACCCCCTTCTATGATGGCACCATGCTTAGAAGAAGTGTTTGCAGCTTCTGATAGCAAGCATATCTTCCTTCTAACAATCTCTCTTCAGAGAGATTGTTGCCACTTTTGTGACAAAAAGGAAACTACAAAGTAACTTGCCTGTCTTCAGCTGCTGCATTTAACATAATCTTACTCATCATCTTAATCATTTACTATAGCCAATAAAGCTGTAATGGGAATAATCATTTTACTTTCCAGTATTTAACATTTTCAGAGGATGTTAAAACCCATTTCTACTTATGTCTTTTTAATGTAGAAAACCTCACTGTAAATAGCATCATTCTCATACAGAACTTGAGCAGCTCAGTAGCTTTTCCTCTTGCAAAAAACAATGAAGAACATCAGATTTTTTTTCATCTCCAGTTAGGCAGTACCTAACACAGACATTCACACACTGCTAATGACTGTAATTAAGGAAGCAAGTTGCAAACTAACCTATAATCTGATATCAAGATAAACTCTCTGTTACTTCTAATAATAAACAGGAAGAAAAATAAAGAAAATATCAGCTTTACTCTTTTGTTGCTGGTTTTGAAAAGGCTTTGGTAAATACATTGGGGAAAATACATCATATGTTGTGTGTTGTATGTAGGCCAGAAGTCCCTTCATGCACAAAATTGTTGCTAAGTATAAATTAAGCAACCCCAATCTATAAGAAACAAGTAATTAGTAGAGAAGTTACTCAGTGTCACCTTTTTTTTTCTTTCAGGTATTGGTGTGTTGAACAACAGAAGAAGGGAATTCTGTTCCTTCCTCCATTTTGCCAATGTACACTTCCTTAACACAATTCCAAGTACAGTTTCTTCTGCCCATCATATTTATATTTCTGGTTCAATGTGATGTTACCAACATGAAAATTAAATCAATTCTATCTGCAATGGAGTTGGCTGAAGAGCTTGGCACAATTGTGTTGGGGTCTCGTGCTATTAGATTGCCCTTTCGCGTTTGGTAGCAAATGTGAAAACAACATTCCAGGCTCGTAAATCTAAGGCCCTATATGCCAGAATTGGAAAGTATGAGAAACACTCAGGAGTCAGTCACAGCTGAAAGAGTCTTACACACCTGAGTATAGGATGGCAGTAAACCAGTGATGATGTGGAATACATAGACCTTCCGAGAAAAACAGTATTTTCACAGTTTCTTAATGCTATTCTGCATCAGAGACAGAGATTAAAATTACCCCAAACTACCAAATCTCAGATTTGCTTGATTTTAGATGGACAGAAATTACTTTTCCTGCCTGGAGTTTATTATCCACTTTAAAGTTTGTCCCTAGATCTGGCAAATAAGATGGCCTAATATCAGCCAAACTTACCTCAGAGAAAGTTCCAAGAGCCAATCTATGCCAAATGATTTTAAAGTTCAAGCATCCTTTAAACAATCCTCACCATTCCTGTTTAGCTTGTCTAGGTCTTACTAGCTTCACAAATTACAGTTTTATCAAAAACTATGCTAGCACTTACCATACTACTATGATTAAATTATTATTACAGCCTTAAGTCTCTTCAGCTGATAAGTCACGTGAAAAACTATTTGACAGATATGTCAATTTGACAGATTTGTACCTTTGACAGAAATTTGACAGATTTGTACCTTTGTTTTCCAGCTTGATCAAACTAGATTACTAGCACTTTTATGTACCTATTAGCACAAGTTTTACCATTCAGTTCATGTATTTTAAGGAAATGACCAAGTTGAAATTTTCCGTCCTTTGCCAAGAACCAAACCAAAGAACCAAGAACCAAAATGAACTGCTAAAACAAGCATTAACCAAAAAAAAAAAAAAATAAGGACAACAGAATTTGGAAGATGAGAGTCTTACAAAAGAAATCTAGGAAACGCCACTTAAATCATCATTTTTTTTAAACTCTAAGTGCTTCTTATTATCACTTCTTGTTAAAGACAACATTGGTATTTAACAAAATACTGTAAACAAAGAATCCTTGCTTTTGCTATAGATACTATAAATATTTATAGAACTTAATCTTATCACAGGCCAGCTGACCTAATAAATGCGATAATTTCTACATTAATGATTGCCTAATCAACACAGATCAACTCTGCTCATTTATATATGAGCTTACCTTGCTTAATGATTTGTGTAATTTTTTTTGTTACTATAGTCTAAACAAAAATGAGCAAACATATGTAGCAGAGTTTGTTCACATTGTGGCTTATAGTCAAGCAATAGTGAATTCAGTAACTCTAGCATTCCAGACTGCTCTAGGTAATGCAGACCTGTGCGCTAGCGCATGTCTTGCTCAGTTCTGGTGGGGTCTATTACAATCTTCAATTTATGTCTTATAACAGGCGGTTGGACTAGATGATCCCTAGAGGTCCCTTCCAACCTTAAGCATTCCATGATTCCATAATAGCACCATCAATCTCCCAGCTACTTACAGTTATAATGTTCCATCCATGTTCCAGTGACTTTCAGCTTCAGAAGGATCCTGCAAAATTCCATTCCATGCCCTGATTGCCAGATTTCTATCTAGAGGAAAAAAAAAGGAGCTTCAGAATCACCCTGACTCTAGTCTCGAGTTGCTATACCCACAGCATCCAAGTTAATAATACTTTGTGCTTCACCCTGCTCACCAGTATTACAACAGAGACATATTTTTTCCCTTTGTTTAACTTAAAACCACTTGAGCCAGGCAGTTTCTCGTGTCTTCTCAGGAAAAACAGTAGCAGCCAGCCCCACCACCCCCTCAGAAACTATAGCTGGTATATGTGATAGCACATGACAAATACGAATGGAAAAGCTAGGCACACTTGTGGATATGGCTTTAAATTGGAATTCAGCGTACCTGGGTTACACTCACAATTTGTTTTTACCAAACTATTTCATCCTTTTCCTCTCACAGCTTTGACATATTTAATTAAACTGAGGCAAGTCTGCCTTGCAAACCTGTGCATCCCATTTAAAGGCTTTAAACCATGGTATGCGTAAAGACATTAGTTTGCTGCTTGACTTTACTTGTAAAATCCCATTTTTGCAAAGCTTCCTTCCCTTTTCACTTTTACTCTTCACTTACCTATTTCAGGACAGAAGCAGATAGCTACTGTGAGTTTTTTTTTTTCTCAGTAAATTTAAGAACAAATACATCAAGTAAGAACTAGTATCTCCTAAACATGAGAAAAAAAATTTCCCCTTTTGCCAGCTCTTGATACTGAGGCAGGAAAAGGACATGTAATTGTTCCTTTTGCCAACTTGATTTGCAAATAGAGAAACAGCCTGTGTCAGCTATTCCCTGAAAACAGAAGCTCCTGGCCCCAGGCTGGGCCAGCTGTAGCTGATCTGAGGATCCAGGAGTGCACAAGAGTAGGAGCCCCTGCAGTGATGGGGGCCAGGGGGGAGGCTCAGGCTGCAGGAGGACTCAAGGGTTTTGCTGCCTAAGTAGCTGCATCTTCACTGAGTTCAGACCTACTTCTCCTTCCTCCAGGCATGAATTTGTTCTAGATTGCCTCAGTGCATCTGAACTTTAGGAAGCCACAAAACATGTTTATTTTGTTGTGTATGCTGATAAATAGCTATTTGTGCTTTTTGCCTCCTTATGTCCTGTCTCATCATGTCTACCTAAGTTGGTCAGCGACACATTGTAAACAAGAAAAGTTTCCAGCTCCCTCATTGCATGAGAACAGACCGCTCTCCAGTACAGCTGTAACCTGTGCTACCTGTGCAACTTAACTTGCACCGTGCTTCAGTATCAAACGCCAGCAAAATATAACAAGCTGGAAAAAATGTTCACTGTGTGGAAGTCAAACATACAAAGTTTGTCTTTGAAAACATAAGAATACCTTTATGCTTTTTTACCTTCAACTTCACTGATCAAGTTGACCTCACCCAAAATTCCCCTTCTGCTTCCTCATTTTTAAATAACCTCTGATTTATAAAGAAGCCTTTCTGACTAACATTCTTGTTCCTTTGTAAAGTTTGTTCATGCTCACTGTAAATCACATCTAAGATGTGCAAACCCTTTCTTTCCTTATAACTCTCAGTGTAAAATGGTATTTTTTTTTACCTTGTAAGAAGCTTTCAGTCTGAGTGACACCTTATTCTAGTCTCTGACCTGCAGCAAGAAAGCCTTTCTTGTAGTTCTCAGAAGTCTGACATTTAATTCTTTCATTGCCTGGTTCCTACTGACAGGCTGCTAAATGCATACAGCTATGCCCTGGCCAAATAAAGTTAGTGTGCCTGTAATGACACGAAGTAATAGAGCAGAAGGTCAGATCCCATTCTGGATTTTAGCCGTGAAATGACAGTGATGGGTATTAGCTCCTCAAAAGTATGTATCACTGGGATCCACAAAGGTAACTCTGACTTCAAATGACATTATCAATGTCCTGCTTTTGGAAGTTTGCTTGAAAAACATGATCCAATAAAAAATCCTTCATGTAATTACTATCTTGCACTGATGGCTGAGCACATGTTAACTTACGTTTACATCTTTGGATCATATATCTCTCAAGCCTTGTATATCCAGAGAAAAAATACTGAACAATTTTCAGAAAAGATTTTGAATAATCACATGGAAGAAACTATCCTTTTTATTTTCTGACAGCTTTTTCCTAATATTATGTGTGTTTGATATTATTCCTAAAACACACCAGAGTGAGAACTATTACATAATACACTGCAGTGAATTCAATTAATACTTACCTGCACGTTCAGGGATTAAATCATTATTATTATTGTTTATATATGCCATAAACCTGCTAATTTCACACTGCCTGGCTGTAGTCAAAAATTGGATTTACAAAATTGTTTGTGGTACTGTCTGGGTGCATGCAAAGACATCAGACTCATAGGAAACCATTTTCCAAATTGATCATCAGCCTTCCTAAATCAGAAACTGGGTAACACCTGGGTGAAAAGCTGCAATTAATTCAAAGGAAAAAAAAATAAAACAATCCCCCCCAAACAATGCCGAACTTCTATTAAGATCATACTTTCTGTTGATCAGGTGCACAGGACTGTACAAGTATTTATTTTCCTGGCCATTGTTGTTCTTTCAGATGAGACTATTTAGGAAACAGCATGAGCGTTTCCCCCGAACAACCAAAGCTATTTTGGATGGCACGAGGGAGGGTTGGATAGGATGAATGTGACAAGACAGTGTCAGCTCATGTCCAGTCTGGCAAAAGACTCCTGGCCTGCAATAGTTTGCTCATGTAGATGAGGATTTTCTGTCCAGTGCAGCAGCCATTTCCTTGTCTGCTTTTTCCTGCCCATAATAATGGAAATACTTAACATAAATGCTCTGAAGCATCTGGATCTCCCAATCTTCAGGCAAATTAGAGTACTCTCTATAAATATATAATCCCTTAAAACTGGGATCCCATATCTGGGATTACGAGTTCCCAGAGACTGTATATATCCTTATGAATTAAAAGAGCAATATGAGATCAGCTGGGATCTTGTTTGCAGGCTCTGGGTTGACAACATGTAGAATAACCATGTGGTTTCACTGAGCTCTGTTCCTCAGCTCCATATCTACTCCACATTTTTCAAACGTGAAAGTGGGGCTAGAGGCTGCTTGATGTTCGTCAGCTGGAATTCTTTAATGGCTTCAACAAGTCAATTCAAGCAAACAAAAATTCTCATATATGATGCAGCACTACTAACTGCATGATCTAAATCTAACTGCCACCAACTTTGTCCCAATAAAGGTACCTGGATCAGCTTTCTGACAAGAAAAGCTCTAATTCTTTAGCAGGGATCTGCCATTAAAGCCTCTCATTCAAATACTGGCAGTTTTTGACCCTTAATTCATTCTTGCGTGCTGATAAACATAAAGGTCATGGAAATATCATGGCAGCAATTTAAGCTCTTAGAAATCTAAAGGATTTCCATGTGCAGATAATCCCTTTTCTAGGACTAGCCATTGCCAAGAGATCTTTAAACTGGGATAATCTAATCCTCAT
>NW_010588949.1:50749-62476 GCF_000705375.1 Tinamus guttatus | reverse complement strand
ATCAATACCAGGAGGGTATTGCTACAAGGGTAGCTTAGCAAGAAGGACAAACATGAAATACAGAGTTAATTTTCCTTTTGGAGCAAAGAAGATTCTGCAAAACATTTTGTTGTGATCAAAAAGAAGTGGTAATATCAAAACGCTACAGCTGAACTGTTGTAGAAACCTTTTCATTCAATGTTAAAGTAGTAAACTAAATATTTTAATTCTTAACCATGTCATAGGAGACAAATTGGTCCTATTCAGTAACTAAACTGCAAATTCACTAATTGTTTTTCTCTTGTAAAATATCTGCAAAGAAGCTTGGTTTTGCACATCCAGATAAAGCAGTCAAAGCACAAACAGCGAACACACAGCCACTTAAATTGACACCACTGTTTGTTTATATCTGGGAGTTCACATGTTGACATATCCAAAAATGTTTTGTTCACTATGACTGCTGGTTTAGTGAGCACAACTTCAGCACAACTAAATGAAAAATGCAGACGGGTATCCACAAACACCAACAATGTAACTCAGTGAGCATTGCACTGGCAAAGCAGCACACCATGGAAAGAACACCGGGCACACCAGGCTGAGGGATTGCGTTTTCTTATACCTGGCATGTGTGTGTTTTTTTCTCTGCTTTCAGAGTTGTTTTTTCATTGTTCTCTAATAAAACTTAGTTTTAAAAACTGAAAATTCTTTGGGTTCTGTGCTCACTTTTAAAGAAGATGCTGTCTCTTCAAAACTTTGAATAATGTAAGGGTTCGTTAGACAGGCAGCAGAAAGATTAAAAACAATCCAGTGTATAAAACTGAGTTAGATCCTCTTACTGACCTCGAGAATGTGTGTTAATTAAAATTTTCATTAGAACAGCATCAGTTGTTTCAATCTGTTTTTTTTTTTTTTTTTTTGTCTGCTGCAAGTGACTCTTAGATATGATGTATTTTTCCTGTTTGATGGATGCCAAAAGTCACTTACCTTTTAATCACTTCAGATAGAACTGAGTGTCTGGAAATTTCATTCAGTTACTGTAGTGCAAGTTATTTCTTTGGGACCTTTTGGAAATTACGTTTGCCAAACCCTATTTGTTTAGAACTTTCTGAAACGTAAGTCCCTTTTCCTATCAATAAAGCATACATTCTCAGCCTACAAAAACAATTATCTTGGGTCTTGTCCCCAAGAAGTTCAATAGAAAAAAAGCAGAAAAAACACACAGTGCTAAGTTGGTATCTCCCTCCTTCTTTATTACCTTCTCACGCTTTATTTAATACAATCAAACAAACATGAATTCTTTGCACAGCATCTCCTCATTTGAATCTCCGCTGCTATTTAGTTTTGCACTTACTCCACTCCTTTCTCCCCAGCTAGACTTGGTAACATGGCAAAATGAACATTTACTGTAAGCCTGGGTCAGGCACGCCAGCTACAGCAATAGGAACTGAACAAGTGTTCCTGCAATTCTCAAACCTCTGCACAGCCATTCAGTTCTGAAATGGGACGTGGCTGCCTAGCAGCCTTTATGAGGTGTAGATTCACTTCAAAAGCAAACAGAAACAGATAAATGAATTGTATGAAGATGTCAAGGAACCGGTGATTAGGTTATTAAAGGTACATCTAATCAAACTGGTTGGCAATACAGATTGTAGCTGTTCTCTGCAACAGCTTCCCTCTGCACATACCAGCCCGGTTAGGGAAGAGGGCTCAGTTCCATGTCTGTGCTACTAAAGAGAGTTCACGGAGCTTCCCAAATCTGGAAAGTCTTGCTGCCACCAGATAAGCAACTCTGTTCATCACTGCTATCTTGTCTCAATCTGATTAAATTCTTTCTCTGAGGATCAAAGCACTTCTAATATCCTTAAAAAAAGCTCAGAGATTTTTATCACGTAGACTATAAAAAGATCTTTAAAGTAACTAATACGTAGAACTTAATTTTCATTTATCTAAGCAGGATTTATAAACACTGTCTGTGGACATCAAAAAGGCGGCTTATAAGGCTTTACAGGCCCTGTTCTCTATAAGTGATATGCTACCTTTCTATGGTATGTAAGATCAGACAACTCTCTTGACTCACAGTGTATGTAGAGGCAAAGTCAAATGGCAAAGGAGAAACAAACAGGCAGGTTAGAGCAGTGACGACTAATAATTAAACGCATATCAGTCATTAAGGCAGGCAAATCCATGTTCTCGTATCAACCACAGAAGCTGAAATGTGTAGCAATATTGAGGAAGTTACGGAGCACCAGCGGGGCTCTGCAAGACGGCAGCTCTGAGAACAGCAAACACAGCCCTCCTGTGTCGTTACATCCATACCTGGGATTTATTTCTTCAGAGTGAATCTTGAAGGAATTCAGACCACAGCCCTCCTGTGTCGTTACATCCATACCCGGGATTTAATTCTTCAGAGTGAACCTTGAAGGAATTCAGACCACATGCAAGAATCTTTCTACCCATCTTTATTAATAAAGAATCTGTGGGGTAGAAAGGAGAACCATTTATCAATGAAACAGTGCCACATAGCACAGGAAGCAGAATAAAAAGAAACGAAACTTAAGTTGAAATAAGCTTGAACTTAAGATGCTTGAGCTAACACTTGCACTGCTGCAAAAAATTTTACATTTATTCTTCATCTTAAAAACAGTCATGGTAAAACCTGTGTCTCACCACATTCACATTAATGTACTGAACACTGTAGTTTACTGAATCAGCAACACAACTTATGCAATTTGTATTTTCATTGAGGGCTCCTGTCTGACCCTGCTACCCAGGCAGGATGTAAAACCAGCATGCCAGGTTAGTTCAGTGGCCAGCTCTTTGGTCACATGTCAGAAAGAGAACTCAGCTATAGTGGAACAAACCAAAAATATGACCATTTATTTTACTCAGAATGATGCATTCCATGAATACAAAAAGAGATCTGGGGCTTCTAGATGTGTACAGATATGCATATATTTTTTTAAAAAATGTTTTAGTAGAAATATCTACAAATTGTATTTTGCTGTATTTGTGCATCGTGGAAGAAAAGGTACAAAAGCTTTACTAAGGGAAAATCACTGTATCCATATGTAATAGTTCTCACCTGCAGAAGCCATATAGGACTCTGAAAATATTTCATGCATATACACAGTCAAAGAGCTTTCATACTGCAGCAAACAGCTCTGTGGTCATGCTGCTCGTTGTAGTGCAGCACTTCTGAACTCCTTCTAAAAATCTTATAAGCTTGAAAATAACATTTCAGTCTCCAACTGATTTTACTCTTGATTATTTCTGAAACGCAAGATCCTTCCTCTTAATTTCTTACACAAACTGGTTGGGTCAGAAGCTCTTTCTGAAAAGCAGTAGCTCCAATAGCACTAGGATAGGAAAGAAATTCAGGAGCTATCAGAACTATCCCACTTTCCCTGGATTCAGAATGAGTAGTGCCTTTCTTTGAGAGGCTAAACAAAATATTTGCACCTAACTGCTCCACAACAGAAAACTGTATCACTGCTGATTCACTAAAAGAAACAAAGCTTTACAGGATCTCATGGGCAGCCCATCAGCTTTCTGCAAATCTTGGCTGAGAAGCAGTGCACGTTATGTGTGATGCAGGTTTAAGCCAGAATACTCTGCTTTTAGCTCTGGCTGGAGCACCTCGCACCGTGTCTTGCTCGATTTGCTCACAGTTGTATCCCCCTCTGCCACTCGTGAGATGCAGTCAAGTTTCATTGACTGAATTTCCAAAATCTTCTAAAAACATCACAGCGTTTTCAACTACTTCTGCCACTCATCCTCCCTTTTTCACATGAAGGAGAGGGGGCTAGAAACCAAAGTGTGAAAGCTCTTGCCCAAGAAGATGCTGCTTCCTACCACAGACTTTCAGAATTTCTCTGCTCCATAAAGTATACAGAGATTTTCAAAATCTCTATTTGAAGCACATTTTTCCCCCACCTTAAGTCTTAGAATTGCCTATTTGAATTCATTCATCACAAAATACCTATAAATCTGTATAATTTGTACTACAGAGTATGCAGTCTTGTTTGACAGAAGGTACTGAAGAAAATGCAGTTCCATAGTATAAATAATATTTCTTCAAGATGAAAAACATCAAGCTTACAGGGAGAATTACGGATTACTATGTAATTTCTGCAATTCTGCTCAATCTAAAATGTCCTATTCATTCAGAGCCTGGGAGCTCTGTTGGCCTTTTTTTTTTTTTTTTTTGCCCCTTCGCTGTATCATCTGTATCTCCTGCAGAACTTTAGGGCTTTTATTCAGCTTTCATACTGTATTCCTTTTTCAACCCGACACCTTGAGCTGTTAACTGTCTTTTGAGATCCCGTGGGTTCCCAAAGGACCATTCACTGAAGAGCAGAAAGCTGAACTTAGATGTGACCTCTAGGCCTCTTCTTCATTTTCCTGCTTGTTAGCAGATTGTTCACACACAGTTTGATACCAGACAGAAGGTAGATATATTTTGTGCTGTAGATATATTTTGTGCTTTTCATTGGTATCATTTATTTATTTATTATTCTGTGGCAAGAGAAAAAAAGAAAGAAATTGTATTCTAACAATACATAGAAAATGAAGAACTTGCTTGGAAATCTATATGTAAATTGCAGAAACACCTGCAGAAATAATATTGTCAGATTATACTTGAAAGAGAAAGAGAGCACAAGATTTCCTCAATGGGTAAGCCAGTGCTGTTCCTATTCCAGTACTGATTATATGTAAAAATAGTTTTTTGTTCCTTGAAAAGAATTGTGGCTCTTTAAAACAAGTATACAATGGTAGAGGCGAGCCTGAGATTTTTGGTCTGGATTTAGATAAAATTGCAAATGAAGCTGAGATGGATTTTGCCTTTGAAGGAGAAGGTAATGTATAGCTGTGTATTGTAGTTACTCCCAGATGGCATATTCATAGTTGAGCAGTAGAAAATCCCCATATGAAACCTCGCAAATTTAAAAGTTTTGGGGATCAGCAGCTACAATCCTGATCCTTATATGACTTTACTGGGCTGGTAACTTAGTCTTTGGGAGACCTGTGAAATGGTCACAGTTCATAAACCACATGTTGTTCCTGCTTTTGCTGAGGCAAAAGTCACCTCAGAAAGATGCAGTGGGACTGGGAAAGGAGTCACTTGTATGTTTTAAAGCACAAGAAATGTGGTCTTATTCCTCCTGGTCCAAAGTTTTGAAGGAAAAGGTCTGAAAAATACCTGGGTCTTGAAATCTGCCCTAAAAGAACATCACAGAAACATCATCCTAACCTGATTTAGACTTCTGAGAGAATCAAATACTGAGTGTTGCATAAGTATGGGGTGATAGTATAGGAAGCTTTTACAAATTATTCCAAACTTTATTACTTTTGAAATTAGTCCAACAGAAAATTGTTTCAGAAAAGAGTTTGTGGAGATCTTTTGGCCTTTCTTTCCTTTTCTTCTTCTCTTTTTTTTTTTTTTTTTCCCTCTCCTCTCATTGCAGAGCTGGTTATCTGTATATCTACTTATCTCTAATATTTACAAGCTGCCTTCTATTTAAATATCCATCTTCAGGATCACAGATTCCAACCGTAAGCCCTTCAAGACCAGGCCTGCTAAACCATGTCCTGAAGTGCCTCATCTGTATGACACTCAAGCCATAGTTGCAAATAAAGAACTGCCCTCTCATTGGCATCTTGGAAGGATGAAAATCTGACAGAATAGATAAGCAGATATGCAGACAGACAGAAAAAAAAAAAGAGAGAGAAAAAAAAAGGCATAAACAAAGCAGTAATTGATGGAATGTTTTAATCCTAAGGGCTTTTTTCAGCAGGCCTTATTGCTGATCTAGTCCAAGAAAATCACAGCTATTGGTTTCCAATAACTTCCAAGTCTGGATTTTATTTAAAGTATCTTTGTTTTCAAAAGAAATATAAAATATCCATAAACAAAGTTAGACAGAAATGCACACAAATGTAAAGTTTTAAAATCCTTTTATCTTTCAAAATTACCATATATTTGTGAAGTTTGTAGCTTTTGAATCTGCCATTTTGACATTTCCTCATTAACAAAAACAAACTTTCCTTTCCAGGAGCTAATTTCTTGAACTGATTTCCATTTTCATAGTTTGGCATTTAGAGTCTACCAAAACACACTATGAAAACAGTCCAGTAAATTATCATACAGAGATATTCTTCCAGACTAGGAAAGTACACTTTCATTTTATATTTATTGAGAAAGAAGCAAAAAAGCAAAAACAGTAAATCAGGGTTTTTTTGTTTATTTGGGTTTTTTTTTTTTTTGACCAAGCTCCACCTGTATTTATGCATGTGCTTTTAATTGGAAAGCAAAAAGCGGCTACATTCCCTCTTCCCAGAGGCTCATTGCAAAGGTTAACACAGTTGGCCAGGAAGGAGGGAAACATGACCATTACTCCCATCTGAAGGGAGTAATGAATGAACCCCCCGGGCAGCCCTGTGGATGAAGCTCCCACACAGCCCAGGTCATTATTCACCGCAAGGCCACGGCTGCGCTGTCCCGCAGGGGAACGGAGCAGCCAGCCAAGCTCCCCAGAGGCCGCTTGCTCCTCTAACTTCACTGACAGACACTAGCTGCAATGTCTAAATGTAACCCCACTACCTTATTAGAGGTCACAGCTTTGTTTGTTTGTTTATTTTCTAATGTTCGAGGTGATTCTATAATGCCTGGGCTGGCACTCTGACTGCGGTTTTCGTAAGGCTTGGTAGACTCCAGAAGCTTCTCCAGGATCACTGTGCTTCCCTCTCTTGAAAGCTTCCAAGATTCTGTTTTGATGGTACACTAAGAAAACTTGTTTATAATCTTTATTTTCTTTCTAAATTTCCATAAATAAGACATTGCAGAGTAATTTCAGATAGCCGGTAGAAGGATATAAGGAGTAGAAAAACCACTATCTTTAAGCTTTTTATAAACCTAACTTAGAAACTGTATTTATTTACAGTTAGTGAAGAAAAGCCAGCTGCTGTGTGGCATCTGCAGAATCATTTTCTTTGTGGTAGTGAACAGAACTCCGAAAAGAAAAATTACTCAAAAATCTATAGTGGAATAAGAGTCAAGAAAAAGATATATGCAAGAAATAAAAAGAAATTTCTATAAAAAGAAATATGCAATTTAGCATATTACAATGAGAAAATAAATTTAAAAGTATTTTACTTATTGTCTATAGATTCCCTGAAAGAGATAAAACAGAAATTAGTCAGAATTTTTAGCTTACACCGAGGTATGAGAAGGGTTAGTACTGCAAGACAAAGCCAAACTAGTAAAAAACAAAACAAAACAAAACAAAAAACCAAAAAACCCACCAAACTAAAAAGTGAGTTAATCTTTTAAATAAAGTTACCTGAGGCCAAGTCACTTTTTTCTTTCATTAGAATTCATTAAATCAAGGTTAAATGTCATATAAAAACTAATGAAGTTATTAGCTGAAAGCACAAAGATAATCATAATGGTCACTTGTGCACTGAAGATCTGTTCACAGTTGGAAAATTTCACTCAAACGTTCAAAACACCTGTTTTGCCTCAGTTATTTTTTTGTCTACATTAAAATTGAAAATGAATATTAATAGAGTGACATCTTATGCACTAAAACAAAAGGTTTGTGTTTAATCACATTCAAAACAATGTGTCAAACCACAGAGTTTCACACAGCTTTAGCAGTCTTAAAGCATGACTTTTTTCTTTTCATTTTCAGCTAGGCTGCCTTATGTAGTGACACAAATCTCCAAGGAGATCATTCACCTGCCTATCCTGTCAGATTGCAGCGCAGAGTCAACAGTGGCCAATGGAGTGTGGTATTTCATGCTTGACTTTTAGTTCCTCATAACTCTGGTCTCTCCTGTTATTCAAAATGTCTTAGGTTTTTTTTTTTTTCAAAAATGTTTTACATTTTAAAAACTTTAGTATTACAAAAAGAAGTCAAAATGTAGATTTAATGTGAGACATACTATCAGCAAGAATGTTTTAAGGTATGATTTAAATAACTTAGAAGGGGAAAGATGCTGACGTACTAAAACTGCTGGAATTTCTTAAAAAAGTACATGTAATAACCCATGCCTCCTGAAACCAGTGCTGAAGCTCCTACTCTTGGTCTCCTACTAGTACAATGGGATGGTTCATCCTACCATAAGCAAACGAGCGTGGACACCTGCCAGGGCAATGTACTCTGGTTTAGGCTTCTGACTGGCTCTTGAACGAGCCTGATGGTCAGCGAGAGAAGAGCACAAACACCCTTCACCCCCCGTACTGCTCCTCTTCACTTACTGTGGCCCAGCCTCGTGTGCCATGTCCAACTTCCCACCTTCCTACCTGTACAAAATCCCTTCATCTCTCTTATCATCTTAGATGTATTTATTCTATTATGGAATATTTATTTATTCTAATGTGGAATCCATCCTTGATCAATACCAATACTGTCTTATGCTCCAGCTTCTTTTTCTCTTTGGAACAACAGTCAGAACTCTACACAATTTTGCAAATACAGCAACAGAGTTCAAGTAATTTTGGTTTGAAATTATTATAAAATATATGCAGATGACTTCATATCAAGTCAAAACCAGCACTGTGGTTCTTCATTAGGTGCAGTTTGTTCATGCTTAATCCAACATCTCAGCAGCTGTAGGGACATATACCTCTGTGCAAAGATATTAGTTTCCTAAGTTTCAGCTCTAAATGGCATGGGTTAGATGATAACATGGTGTGGTAACCAGGAATGCTAACAGCTTCACTGTTTTCAGAACTTTATTACAGTGCCTGGGCATGATCAGAGCTAGAGTTTATAGGTATGATAATTTTCATATTAAATTCTATTACAAGCTCAGGTTCTCTATATTCAGAAAATGTTATTTATAAAATACATTGCATTTTAATTTTTACTACTGATAATTTCCTATATAATGTTGCAAACCTCCTTCCAGCAATCACAAAAGTACTTGGTGGTGCTCACACAGCCACTAATAGAATAATTTTCAAACATCTGGTGATAACAAATATTCTAAATCTGCAAAGAAACTTAATTTTCTTTAGTGATACCAATTTCTTCATTTTACCTTTGATTCTTAGGTGATTCTGTAATCAATAAAACAATAAAACTTGCAATCAATAAAACATGGGAATACTGTTACAAAAGTATATAGACAGCACAAGATAACTGGCTACATCTTGTGCTAAGTCTTATATTTAGAATATACATGCCTGTTTTTTAACACCATTTGTTTCAAAACCTTTGCTTCTTGGGCCAAGGACTGTTCCATCTGTTCTCTTTGGGAAGTTCCTGGCTTGCAGAGAAGCATGCCAGACATAAATAATTAAACAGATGAATGGTATATTATTATTTAAAACTGAATGGAGAACTTTCACTAATGTAAAAATCTAAAAGATCAAACCATTCTGGGAGTCCTTCGTGCTTATTTGCCAGTAGCAGTGAGATGAAAGAAACAAAGTAGAAGTCTGGGACATGGAAATACAATTAACTCTGATTATCAAGGAATTCAGGTGGGGAAGATCTCAGCTGCCTGTGAGTGTTCATTGACACACAGCTGAGTGAATTCAAACTACGAGAATACTCACTTTTTGAAAGAGCTTCAGCAAGAGACTTTCGCTTGTTATAGTTTAGCTATATAGGAATTAGTAACCAGCTGCTAGCTGATTTTTGAAAGTTTTTTTTTCCTACAACAGTTTAAACTGCAGACCCCCTCATGTACGATTTGCACTATGCAACATAGATCAGGATTATATAATGAAGAATGCATATGAATTGTAATACACACACATATTGTATGCACTTGCATCTTTGAAACTGTTTTTATGTTTAGGAATCCGTACTTGAAGAAAAATAACAAATATATTTCTAACAAATGCTGCAAGAACTTCCAGTTATTCTACAAACATACACTAACAGCAAAGAGTTAGAGCCCTCGTTATTGCAGTAGGCTTTGATATAAAATATACAGTGGTTGTCAGATTGGAAGCCTACATTGTAATAACTGTAATTCAGTGGAAATATCTTAGCTATATAGTGTAAAATATACAGACAGAAAAAAAACCAAAACAACAACAAAAGCAAAACAGGAAACAAAAAGACAGAAGAAGAGATAGAAAAATGATTACACTTCACATGAAGCTGTTTCTAGATTACTAGAGCAGAGAAATCAGTCTTTCTGTCCTAAATGACTACAGACTCATACAAACTAAAACAAAAAGGAAAAAAAATGTGCTATTGAGAGGTACAAGGTGAGAAAAGAATGCCAAATAACTCTCTAATTATGATAACGATGTTCCATGATAGAGAGCTGACGCTGAAAGCTGACAAAAGCTATTAAGGGTTCTGCTATTGCTAGAAGTAAACTTGTAATAAGAATAAATATGGCAGGTACTCTCTAAAACACAGAATTGAGTAAAAGTGAATGGAAAACAGGACAGAAAAATTCTGAGGCACACTAAGATGGAATCTGTTTTCTTTGTCAACAAGAAGTGATGATTAAATATACATCCATGTGGTAAAATATACAGTGCTTTGTTTGTACAGCAGCATAAAGATGGGTGCAACATCTGGAAGGGTCCTGCTTATTTCCATCTGTTTTATTCATTCAGTCCCCCTAATAACGCTGCTCTACAGCCAGAATTATGGGGCGGTTCTGAACTAAACCCATGCCAATATAGATTATACCAAACAGCTAAGAACATAGATACATAGGTAGTGGCAAGAGGAGGGGAACAGGGGTGAGGAAGAGAAAGGCAGCATGCAGAGACAGGCAATTGGAAGAGATAAGCAACCAGAAGCCTCTTCTCCAGCCAGCTGAGTTGGAAGAACTGCTGAGAATCCCAGACAGAAAAGAGCTTCTGTCACTTGAATAGCGAAATTGAGTGGGCAACAGTAGATTCTCCAAGAAGACATGCTTGCATTTGTTGATAAGGAAGAACAGAAAAGAAATCTGATATGGTTTGAAATGACGAGTACTGGTTGCTCAAAAGCAAAAGGAGATGCTTTCGAGTTCCTCAGACAGCATGAGAAAATATCATTATCACCAAATAATGCAGGGTATACTCCCTACTAGTAAAAAGCTGAGAGATACAACTTATATTAAATTCATCTGGACAGGAAATCTGAGATTATGAAATGTTTATTGTTAATTCTGGGAGATAAGAAGTAAAAAGTTCAAAGTATAACTGAACAAAACTGACAATGTTTTAGGCTCAGCCCAGCTGGAAAACTTTACATAAAAGGTATCAGCTTTTTTACGAGCAGTTAATTTATGCATGCTACATGTCCAGTGATTTTAAGAACATGATTTTGAAAGCATTTACTTTTGTCTTGAAAATGTTATTTAAATGTTACAAAACTTCTTATATAAGCATGTTTAAAATATATATAAAAAATAGGCATAGAAATATGCAAAAAAAATTAGAAAAGGAAAATTCTTAGCAGAGGCTACCTATAGCGAAACAAGTATTAAAAAGAGCTGTAGAGATTAGATCTTAGTAAAAATCTTAGTAAAATCTGGCATATCTCCCAGATCTTTAGGACTTCAGAAGCAAAGTGAAGAAAAAAAAAAGAAAAAGGCTAAGACTGTAAGATTAAGGAGATATACAATGCCTCAGAGCTAAACATATTGAGGAATTTCAGAGGCAAGAGAGAGAATTTTGTTATATTCTTTGGGAAAATAACCTGAATGGGCAAACTGTGGTTGCCACAGCAACCATCTGTATGCAAGAGATTGTCCTGAAATCATTTACTGAAAAGTCTAATGAAT
>NW_010588949.1:37340-50684 GCF_000705375.1 Tinamus guttatus | reverse complement strand
GGGAAAGAATTAAATTTGAGCTTTGTTATTGTTGTAAAATAATTGAGATCAAGATAAAAGTATCTTTTATGCCTGTTTAACTTTTTATTTTCTTTCTGTTCGGCTTTGGTGTGTGCCTAGCAACAGTGATATTCACAGAGTTTTGCACTAAAAAAAGTATATTAAAAAGAATTATTGAGCTGGTGAAGAATAACTGGACAAGGAAAAGATACTCCTAAAAGTTGCGAGTGCTGAAGGGGAACATGGAACTCATGCAATCAAAATAATAATCCAATGAACCAGTCCAATGAACAGCTGGACATTAAAATCTCCTGAAGACAATCAAAATAATAATCCAATGAACCATTTCCAGCTGGACATTAAAATCCCCTGAAGACTGCAAAAGCTGTGTCTGTAGTTAAACCAATCAAAGAAACAGGCTGTGTGGCAAATAAAATTCCCATTTTCCTTTGAAGGAAATTAAATTATCTAATTCCTACATGTTAAGAAAAAAAATGATGTATATCTGATTTATGAGCGTAAGAACATGTTACCTCCTCTCTAGCAAGAGAAACCACATGTAGCCTATGAGCCCAGAAATCTTAATACAAACTATGTGTAACAGTTATCTGGAACTACTGAGAAAGCCTAATGCCAGATGACAGCCCTTGAGAAAGTATCTTTCAGTATAGTCTACCAATATGCACTGTACTCTGGCTTTTAACTGAAAGAGAAATAGAGAATATGAGGAAAAAAATGTAACATTTTGAATTGCCATGAGAGAATACTACGGTAACACTTGTGGGTTAGAACTTCTGAAAAATAATGTCACTGTAGAGTTAGGACTCTATCATGGCTGTGTCAGAGCACAAGGTGAGAGAATTCAGCCCTGATTGTCAGGTCATGCAAACATTAGGAATCAGAGATGAAGGAACAGAAAGGGACAAACAGATTCATCCTGAGGATATGTCCTTAGCTCCTCCACTGATTGGAACAGCACCAGGGCTGTCCCCTGCTTTAATAGCAGGGTGAAGGTTCTTATTCAAAATATAAATTATTCATATCCTCCACATCAGATGCTGTGTCAAGTGTGGTTAGTTTAGCAGCACTGAGACAGACTTTAGCTCATCCAATTGCTCTGCAATCAAAGGGACTATGTCATTTCTCTGTCATGCCTAGGTTTCACTACTTGCGATAGCACAATCAGTTTTTAAAGGAATTTGTTCTGCTTACATAACAATTACAAGATCAGGATGTTTAAATGCTTCCTAAGGAAAGCATCATATGCTGATGATCTGCTGCAGAAACAGTGGTACTGCAACTCAGTATCAGATTGTATTAGGTACTTAGAGTGAATGAATGTTTGTACTTGGCGCCTTCTCCCAAGGAAACCGAATGACCTTCTTGTGGAAATTTCCCCCTCAGAGCAGAGACAAGTTTTTAAAATGGACAAGGGATGGTCAGTTCCAGCAGATGTGGGGAAAATCAGGATAACCACCACTTGTTTGTTGTATTAAAAACTTGTGAAGGGGTGAATAATGGGAAAATTTTCTCTAAAATTTTCACACCAGCAAAAGGAAGGAAAAATATGAGATTTAACTGCTTCTTTTATTAGGTAAGTATTCAGACTTTGATTGACAGATAATCAAGCATAAAAGTCAACCACTTCTCTAGCGTACCAGCTAGAAAAAAAACCAAAGCCTCTTAAAACAACTGGATGAAATGATGGAATAGGTTTTAGAGATAGTATGCAGACAGAGCTGTTATTTCCAAGAAGAGGAGCTGCAATTAAAACCAAATCCCTAATGATGAATACTTTGAAATTATTCACAGTTAGTGTGATTTTGATTGAAAAGGAGTTAAGAAGGAAACAACGCTGAGTAAACAGCTATTACCAAAACACTACTACTAATGGTAATAACCCATGCAAGAAGAAATATTTGTTCTGCACACTTCCTAAAGAAGGGAATACGGCATTTCTCAAAACTCAGAGCAATCAGAGTACTTCTTGCAAGTGCATCGCATAACACAGACAGGAAAGGCCAAATGCTGATGGAACTTCTGGCTCAAATGAAATTTTTGTGATTTAGTAGTACAATTCAAAAAATGACCAATCTCACTCAAAAAAATAAAAAAGTGACGGTTTGGAAAACTGCTCTCAGATTTGCTCTTTGAAGTTGCACTTAAAATCTTGCTCCCATGAACAGCGTCTTGCAATAGATAAATTTTTTCATAATATATAATTCACGAAATTAAATGTTGTTACATTTATATGTCTGGATTATTATAGTCATAAAATCCCTAGCTGATAGCCAAATGAGAGTATGCACTGAGCATTTATACACAGAGCATGAGTTTGAAAAAGAGGATCAACACTGAAGGATCAGCCAAGGGGAGGCAGGCACCTGCCTGCAAGGATTTGGGAAAGGATTCATGAAAGGAGGAAAGGAAGAGGAAAAAAATAAAAATAAAAAGATAAAAGGTGGCAAAGGCCACATAGATCTGGTCAACAGTATACAGGGAAATGAAAGATAAAAGCTCTCCATTCACAGTCTCAGGTAAGACAGTCTCAACGTGGGGAATTTTCTCTTAATTTATCGCCAGGTAAGAAAAACTTCTCATCACCAATGCAGGTATTGACAAGACAGGCACATAAACAACTACAGAAGCACTTGAGTAAACATCTGTCTATCCTCTCCTTCCCCCGGTACCTGTCTCTAGTCTCAACTTGTCTGAGTTTTGGCACCTGTCGGTGGGCGGTTTTCCTCCTAGGCAGAACCAGCTGGAAGCAGCTAGAACCAGCTGGAACCAACTAGAACCAGCTGTGACAGGCATAGAGCAGCTTGCAGGGCCTCATGGCCTCCCCACACAGGTGCCTGCAGCCAAAACCCACCAGTCATAGTCAGCAGACTCATTTGAAACCAAATTCCTAGTAAGGGATGAAGGATTAAACTGTTTTTCTGGTGACTGCTGCCTCTCTGCCCTTTCCCTCATGAAACAGAAGTGACCACTGCAAAACGCCACTGCACAGCACAGCCAAGAAAGAGCATGTAGGACTGCACTGCAAGATGGGGAAAGCCTGGCCTCTTTACTGGGAAGTCCTATAAACAAAATGAAACAGTCCTATGACAACCTGCCAAAAACAAATACAGCTCCACATGGGAATAAGGCTCTAGTCTTAAACTCTGTGGGAGCATTCAGTCCTCAGTCTCTTCTGGCCTTGAATATTGGACTATCCACAGGTGGGAGACAAGAAATAAAATGTTCCTCCTTTTGTTTAGGCTTTCCAACATGACGTAACATCTCTTAAAAGAAGGAGATTTTAATATCCCACGAGCAATGCTGTCAGAGCACTGCTGCCTAAGCTGTCCCCCAAGCTTCTGAATCCTCCCAACACCTCTTCATTAGAGACAGGGTACTGCCAGTCTCCAGGAGGCTTTTGCCATGTGTGGATCCTAGTTTAGTCTCGAATCAAGCTGAAACACAAATAGAATTTCCTGCACAGTTCTCAGGGACTTCTGCGGCTCAACACTTCAGCTCGCAGGAGGAGTTGGGAAAAATCTCTCCTCTACTGACCGCAAACATTTCCTTCCTTGGACCTAGGAACTGGAGGAAGCTGTTTTGCCTCCCCATTGGCTCTGGCTAGAAACAGAGCAGAGACAAGATAACTAGGGATAAAGGGAATGAGAAAATTCTTCTTGCCTCATGACAAACACAGCAGGTTTTGTGACATCAAAATCTTCACTCGAACCTCTAATCCTATCACTCATGAGTCGTGTGGACCCTAGAAATCTACAATAAATATTTGGGTTCTCAAAGCAGATTTCACAAAACCTAGTGTAAATACTTACGGAGAAAAAAAGCGCTTTCTATTCACAATTCTATCAAGTGTATGGTAGACTGCCTAATTTTCCAGTCTCGAAAAGCCAGTCTAATATAACTAATGAATTGACAGAGTCCATCACTGCTACAGATCATGCATACGTTGACTTTAAAAGAACATGGTAGCTAATGTGAAAGTTGCCTCTCCACATAATTATAAAGGTGCTAAGGTACTAAGCCTAAGGTACTGCATGAGTAATAAAATCTGAATAATATTTTCGGTACATATTAAATAAAAATGAAAGAGTCAGAGTGAGTGGAAAAAATATTTCAAAAGTAATATAGCCAGTGTTTTAGTTAAGGATAGAAGAAAAAAATCTATAGCAATTAAAAAAAAAGATGCAGATAACAATATGCTTGACATTATAACTATGATGAAATATCCTCTTTTTTTTGTCTCTAACAAAGCTTAAATAAAATTCAGTGATTAAGATTTATTTTAAAATTTAGTCAACTCCTCTTTGTTCATACATTATTCATAATCTCTATGAAATTGAAAATCTCCATGGTGCCCTCTGTGAAGTCTCAATAATTCTGCATGAGAAAACAGAAAAGAGATTTTCTACACAGTTTTGAGCATCACGCAGAATCACTTATTCCCTTAGATCATAAATATCTTTGCTACATGCCAGTAAAATGGGGTATTGCATACCAAGAGTGAGGAGACTTTCAAGAGAAGGCCTGTTTCAGTCAGGAGCTGCTTTCACAGGTTGGCAGGGACCTCTGGAGATCATCTGGTCCAAGCGCACTGGTCAGTGAAAGGAAAGTTGCCCAGGACTGTGCCCGGTCAGGTCCTGAGCATTTCCAAGAATGGAGGCTCAACACCTTCTTGGGCAACTTGCTCCAGCATTCAACCATGCTCACATTAAGGAAGCGTTTTCTGACGCTCAGATGGAGTTTCCTGTGTTTCAGTTTGTGCCTGTCGCCTTTCGTCTTGTCACTGGGCTCCACTGCAAGGAGTCGGGATCTGTCCTCACTATAGCTTAGGCATTTACGCGCCAGCTGTATTTACCCATTGATTAGATCCCCCTGAGTCTTCTCTACTCCAGGATAAACATTCCCAGCTTCCTTGACCTTTGCTCATGAGAGACATGCTCTAGTCCCTTAATCGTCTTTGCAGCCCTTTACAAAAACAATTCCCCTTGACTTTTATTTTCCCAGTCTTATCTTGAAGTGCAAAGAGAGAGCAGAATGATCTATAGGCTTATTCTTAAAGGGCTATATGCTAGTTTAAGATAGGGAAGGACTTATTATCTGTAACAGATACTTCCTGCATGGAAGTCCATAATTCCTGTCCCTCTTACCCTCCCTTAACAGAATTGTCAATAGGTAGGGTCCAGTTGGGCTGATGGCAAGGGAGAATCACGTTTTCAGGGTAAAAACATCGCAGAAATTGTGCATTTTTTCTCTGTATCTTGCTCTGGTGAGCTTTTCCACCTATGTTCAAATTACAAACTGTTCATAAATAGCACAACAGTGGGAGTGGGGTGACTATGCAGCACAACCTCTGTTCTCTAGCTGCGCTGTTCAAACTCTTGTATCATTTAGCTTGCTGCTGTGACTAACTTGCTCTTTAAAGAGCCTAAAGAAAATTCCAGGAGCAATGCTATTTTTTTTTCAAATTTCAAGATTATGTACAGTTGAAAAGGTTGAGAAGTTGGATATCACCAGCTGATATTATCGTCCTAGTGCTCCACTGAAAGAGATCATTTTTTCTGTATGTTGTTAAATAGTAACAGGAAAAAGAACTATTTTTTTCTTCAGGTGGTTTTAATGTGCTGTGCTGTCAAAGGCTTGGGCTTTTGAGTACAGCACAAAACTGATTTTCATTCTCCTTTACAGACTGCAGTGTGGTTTCCTTTCCACTTACTGTAGGAGTAAAAAGCATACATTGTTTGAACATCCTGAAGCATACCAGAAGGTCAGAGCATCTGTTTTTTTGCATCAGCTCAGCACTAACACTGGGCAGAATCAGACCAAATACCAATAGGAAGGGTCAAGCGCAAAGAGAAAATGGGCTGTAGCCAACTCCACAGAATACATGTCTTTTAAAGAACCTCTGTCATCATTCTTGGCAAGTATTAAGTTACTTTTTCTTCCAGTCTTATGTAACAGATCAGAGAAAATATGGCTGAGAAGTTCTCGAGATGTCACACACACTATCCAGATAGGCAAACAGAGGTGATTCTAAATTTCTTTTAAACAGTCCCAGTAACTAGGCTGGCTATCTACCCACTCGATTTATTTTCAGACTTAGCAACTTTTATGGCTGGATTTTTGCAGTGTCTAGATTATCCTTACCCAATTTACCATCTCTCCCCTTAGTCTTAGACTAAGATGTCTAGACTGAACAACCTCATATCTTTCAGTCCTTTCTTACAGGTTATATTTTTAGGCATCTAATCATCTCTTTCCACTGTTTCTTGAAGTATGGTGTGTGGAAGAATGCATTGCTTCAGCTGAGGGCTTGCCAATGGTATGTTGATACACAGGATTACCTTTATAATTTACAAATTTTATTAGTTTTCTAAAACTGCTGCCTAACCTGTTGTATCTGTTTTTTTTTTTTTTTTTACTGCTCAGAATTGCTTTCTGCTCCAGTTCTGTGCTGTTAGCCTTCAGCTTGTTACTGCAACTGACTTTTCTCAGTCACCAAACACTGAGCAATGATAGTGGACCCAGGATCCTTCAGAAACCCACTGACATCTCTGAGTTTTGACAGGGTGAAACAGGGTGTACAGCTTTCTGCTCGTTTTTGAGCTTAGTTTGCAGAAGTTTCCCCTCTCTTGTGTTTAAAAATCCAATTTAAAAAAACTGTCAAAACTTTCTGGAGGCAGAATTTTCACAATCTATTGTATTCTGTTGAAGAAATTTAGGATCATAGTTTGCTTTTGGTAATGCCATTTTAGTTAGTTACTTTCTTGGATTCTACTGAATTTAAATAAATAGTATAAAATGCTTTCCAGTTAACAATTATGTAGCAAATAATCTCTGAACAGCAGCAGTTTATGCTTTGACCTTCTAGATAATGTCCATATTTTTTGTCCATTTTACTATTATGAAATACTAAAATAATACTCCAGGTAGTAGGTATACATTCCTTGATGTAATGTGTCTCTGCATCTAAAAAGTTCCTAATTACTTTCCTTTTCTAATCCAATCCAGTATATTAGTATATATCATCTAAACGCAGATTCACTCTAATGAGGAAATTTATAATTATTAAAATAAGCCACATCTGAAAATGGTTTTTAGCCTGAAATATTTACCCAATTTTTAAAGTATATAGAAATGTTATAACACCAGCAGTCTAATTATAGCCTTTCATCCAGAAGTGTTACACAGCATAGTATTTTGAGACAAAACTTTATGATCACAATGTTTAAGAAGAAATGTAAGCAGTCCTAAAAATGTGCAAAGCAGCATGGACTATCCAGCACTAGAGGGGTCTCATTAGCATTACTAGAATCTGCTGCCCACCCTTGACATTTGTTGCATTACATGGAGAGCACTTCTAGCTTATAACATTGCCTGAGAGACAGGGATGGAGCCTTTTTTTTGCTTTAGTGTTGTGGTAGTAATACAATACTAAAAGAAACTTCACATGTACATCAGAGGCTATGAAATATTTAGAAATATTAATGGGACTTTAGAAAACATGGAAAACATGATGTGGGATAACTAATGCCCTTGTACTCATCAGTATACTAGAAGTATATTATTTATATTATTTCACTAGAGATCAGGCACTTAATTATATGATAAACAAGGACTTACTTAGCATTTCATGGGAGCAGGGAGTTACTCAGACAGGACTCGGGAGGCCTAGTGCTGTCTTCTGCCTTTTGCCAACCTCTTTTGTTCCCATCACTGACAAAATCTCTCCCTCTCTCTCTCAAAAAAACAATCAAACCAAAAAAACCCCAAAACAAAAAAACAAACAAAAAAACCCCACCAAATCAAACCAAAAAAAGCACACAAGTCCAGAACTCCTGAAACCTATTGAGATAGCTACATCCGATAGTGTTTAAAAAATCTTTGAATCTTGGCTGGAGACTTGCCTTAGTGGGATCTCTCTCCACACAGCTGAACCATCATGAAATTTCTGGAACAAAAGGCAAGACCGGCTGCTTCATTGTGGAATATTCTTAAGTTATTTCAACTCAGAAAAAAATCCAGAAATCTTTCTATCATGAAGAGAAACATAATTATTCCCTTTGAGTTGTAATGAAGACTGCCCAATAGTATTTGTGATCATATTTGGATGTTGTTGTGCCAAAATTCCCTTTCAGGGATGCAGTTATATTTCATAAGTCTATTTAACTATGCTGTTGAAAAACCAGGCCATGGCACTTAGAGACAGCCTAGGAAAGGGAGACGCCATCATGCAGAGGCTCCTTCCCAAGAAACAGAAGCCTTTGGTAGGCAGAGCAAGTAGCTCATTGCTACTTGGCTCTGCTAACCTTAGCACTGAGGGAGGGGTACAGTTAGCTGAGAATTTGAAAACTTAGGATGATTACAGGCTCACATAGAAATTCTGATTTTTTTCAGAGTGGGAGGGAAGACAACAACGTGGTATATTGTGCTTCTCTTCAATCAGTGCAAATCTTCTCTTTAACACCCTGTGCCATTACCTTTTCCAGACTTTCTGTTCTTCTATCTGCACTGTCTATAGTCCTAACAATAGTCTGCAGGAAGTGTCAGGAGCTTCTAACCCCTGCTGTAGTCCAGAGCTTTCAACTGCAAAAAATTGACTTTCACTGGTGCTAATTTGTAAGGTACATTATCTGCAAAGATTTAAAATTTCTACAGATCAGGATGAAACTGGTCAAAAATAAAATTGACTGACAAGACTTTTGCCACTAGATAACAGAAATAGCCTTTACTGAATTAAATCTGAAATTCGAGAGGTGGGGAAAAGAAGAAGGGGAAATAACAGAAGAAAGATGTATTTACAGTGACGTCTTTTTTTTCTGATGACATTTCTTTCTTTTCAAATTTGCCTGGCTTCTTCATCCTTTGTTGTTATAAATTCCTTTGATTCACATAGAAGGCACTAAACTTTGCCTTGCCTCTAAAGGATGGTGCTATTGCTGAGCTTCTCAATTTTCATTTTTTCTTCATCATTACAGAGGCTTGCAACTCATACTTCAAAACTGAGTGCCTGGAAGATTCTCAAAAGTGTATGTATCTTTGGAAACTCAAAGTAAAATTAATATCTCCTCATAACTAACCTGCTATCTTCATGTCCCTATCTTCAGGCAGAGTAAAACAGAGCAAAATGCGGCTTACAGTAGCTATACCACTTATTAGGATTTTTTGGTCTGCATTATATAATCGTTCTTGAAATTCTGGAGTCAAGGATCTTTGTGTATCCTTTTAACATATATAAATAAAATATGGGTGTGGATAATGTCATTGAGTTCAAGCAGGAACTAATCCCAAGAAAAAAAAAAGCTTTCTGAAGACAAACTGAAACAAGATGCACACTTCCTGAGGATAGGCACACCAATTTGGAGACAGAATAACAAGTACTTACTGATACATTTTTGATTCTCTAGAAACATACAAATTAAAGCCACATGATTTAGTGTTGTACAGAAATGAATTCTCATAGCAGAGTAGAAGAAAATAAGGCTCTAGCAGTTATCAGGTTTTTGAGTTGAGAGTTCTGAGAAAAGTACTGATACACGCTCCAGCTCCAGGTAGTGCAGTGAATACAACCATTTTGGTACAGTTAAAAATTTTATGCAGTCTAGTTATCATTTATTTGCATACAGGAATATATTTTTGTCAATGAGGCATGCAACAGCTCTGCTTGCTGTGATGGCTGCAAACCTAAAGTACTTCTATTGATGTTGTCTACCTTACATGAAGAAGTATTATTTTTAAGCTACCTGTTCACCTCCAGTCTTGAGAATGACTAATGTTTTAATTTATACTACTCTGTATTCCCTAAAGAAAATACATAGCCAAAATTCTCATACTGATTTTGGCAAATACCATCTTTAAATGTGGTAACAAAGACATTAAATAAAGGCTTGAGTTAATGGTTAACTTTAAGATCAAGTCAGTTTTCACACATGCTTCTATAGCAATAAAAAAAAGATGTATAGCCTGAATACTGAGTGGCCTTTAAAAAGTCACAGTATCCTGTTCTTTTTATTAGAGAAAAATCAGTACTTAATTACTTTACAAAATATTTTTTTCAGGTTAACATATCCTCTAAGTGTCTGATGTTTTTTGTTATTCTTCATTTTAATGCAGTAGACTAGGGCAGTTAAGCGAATACGGTGACATCTTGCATACTGATGAAAAGAGAAATATACAATGGGGCAATGGTATTAGCAAAGCTGTAAACTTGAATCATTGCTGTTTGGTCATATGGAAGTCAATACCATCACGGCAATATCTACTGGGACAAAGAATATGAGACCAATTTTCCATTATTCATAAAGTGTAGTTATTGTTGTTGTCATTCTTAAACAGTTGTTTAGCTATTTAGTTTGTTGCCAGAGAGAGGAGTTTGTTATGAACATCTTTAATTACTTTTTCTGTCATTTGAAGAAACTGATTTTTATCAAGGGAAATTAGACTTTCTAAAGCAATAAAAGAATGGCAGAATCAGCTATGTCAGAGGTCTCCTATACAACAAGAATAAGTGAAAGGACTTATCAGCTGGTTTCTAATTGAGTCTGAAGGGAGGAAAGATGCAATAATAATTTAATAAAAGATGCACCCATGCTGTTGTTTTTTCATCATACTGTTGAAAAATTCATTTTATCCTCTTGCCCCCTAACAATGGGAGATAGGAATATCATGTCACTCAAATCACCATTACTTTTGAGTCTATTATGGTTCTGGAGTGAGCAGAAGGCCCCCATGAAGGAACAAGATTTTAAATTCCTTTTAAAGAGCATTAACTAGGTCCAGAGTGATTAGGCTTCTTGCTCAGACTTCATGAAATTGTATAGGTGAAAGTGAAATCACCATTGTTTCTTAGCAAACTATTTCCTCCCTGTTTGTAACTAGAAAAGTATTTTCTCCATCAATAAGAAGATAACTTTTGCAGGATGTTAAAATATATTCAGCTGACATCTGAATAACCTTACTACAAACCGACCAGTGAACTTAGAAGTCTAAAACTTGTGCATGGTCAATTACAATTAACTGGGCTGTACTTATGCTGCATCAAAACCAGTGTTAAACATAGAATTAATTGGATTTTTTTTTTTTGGCTGAGTCCTGTACGCAGCCCTGTTTGTTGCCCCATTTCTAAGAATGTGGAGACAGGAGAGGCAGAGAAGGGGAGGGAGAGGAGGCTTCAAAAAAAAAAACTAGTAGGTTGCTGAGAAATATTTATTTCCTGCACACGTCCCTTCAATCTCCTTTCATCAACAGACATTTCTCAGTCCTGGGATGAAATGAATGCATTTTCTATAAATTCATGCCACTTTCTAATGTAAAATATATTAACAAAGGCCTGCAAAAGTAGAGATTCCAGACACAGAGCTGATAGACAGCACTGACAGATTGCATGCCTTAAAAACATGGCAGAAATTAATCTATGAGCACTTGATTTAAGAAGACAGAAAAACTCTCAAAATACTGTAATGACAGCCATTAACATTTATAAGCAAGTTGCTGACTAACACTGTCTTCCTCTTAACTATTTTAGGTTAAAAGCCTTTAAAAATGATTCTACTGCTAATGAGGAGATGATGCACAACTGTGCATATTTTTTAAAGGAATTTAAAAGATGAACAAATTAATAACAGGAAAAGACAAAATACTTCAGACACTATTACAGTGTGGTAAAACAGAATATACTGCATTATAGAAGTATTTTGTGTAGTATGAGAGAGAATGTTAATGAATGACACTGTTACTTGAGAGGTTGCATATAAGTGTTGATATATAAAGCAATCTGTGAAGTTGCTTCCCAGAAAGACACTGAAAATGTTCTGCTGAGACTAAGCTGAGCCAGCATCAATTAAAAAAGCTAAGATTATATAGTAAAGTAATATTAAAACAGTAGGAATGGAATTACATAGCCAATGTTACATCATGCCAAATACTGCTTATAAAAAAAGCCAGAGGTAAACGAATGAACACAATAGGTTTGGCCTGACTAAGAAGGAAGACTTTGATTCTACTATTGCAGAAATTAGAAAGTACAGATTTATGCTAAAATATCAAAGTATCTAATTATATCATGTTACCATAATTTTTCAGATATTGTTTTTGTCTATACTTACTAAAACATGAACTGGAATTTTATCAGTATTATTATCCTCAGATTTCTTTTGATTCTCTTAAGGTTTTTTGTAGACGTGTCTAAGAACATTTCTTTCTGGGATGATTTCCTTTTGTTGTTTAAAACAGTGCAGAAATAACTCTTAATATTCTAGAATGAGGGAGTAGAAAGGAAGAGAGGAAATGGACCATCAAATTTTCTGCATTAGAGCACCAAAATACAATATTATAGGATTCAAAAGAGAAATGATGGTTCAATCAATTTTCGCATCTAAGACTTTGGAACACTATTTTCCTTTAAAATACATTCATCTGAGGATTGTCTGAAAAATTGTAATAGGTGCTGTGATAAATTTTTGGACCTTCTATTTATGCTAGGTCATCGTCATCATTATGGCACTTACTTTTTCTTCCAAAACAAAACAATTTATACAAAACAGATCTATTTGTATATAGATCTGTTTGTCTAAATTGAAAGAAAAAGAAAAGAAAAAGAAATAGTTTTCATCACAAACAGGCATTGACAAAGATAAAACAGAAACTAGTACCTGGTACATCAATACAACCTAATGAGTGCATCTTTTCCAATTTTAGTTCACCCTGGAAATAAATACCCTAAACAGTACAAGCTAAGTCTTCCATTTCTTATTCAAGCAAAAATGTGATAGTAAGAATTTTTTGAAAAAAGTTACACAATAGTCCTCAAAAGCTCAGAAGGACCCTTTTATCTTAGTTTTCAAGAACTAGTTCAAATCAGGTACAAAGTAAAGCAAAAATGTGTCTATCTGCAGATCTTTCTTGTGGGAGGACGCACAGGGACTCAGCAAGATGTCCCAGTCTCCCAGTAAGCACTGTCCCCATCCTCTTCTCTTGGAAGAAAAACCTGCATGTTAAACTGGCTTGAATAATTTTAGCTTGGTTTTATTTAAAAGTTCCTATATATTCGATTCTTACTCTCCTTGAGGGAATAGAAAACTGTGGTAGCAAACAAGAATTTCTAGTTTACAATCAGTTTCTTGTGTATAACTCAGAGTTAAGCATACAGTTTTAGGCAAGTTTCATTTCAAATCTGGGTTTGACACTCAGCTACTTTAGCGGTAAGAGTAGAGCTCAGTGCCAAGTGACAGCAGTCATCTTGTGATCATTACAGTAAAACAAAGCAAGTTAAGGAAAGTCCTAAATAGGCATCAGCTCTCCCTTCCCATTCTTACCACATACTCAGCAATT
>NW_010588949.1:0-37295 GCF_000705375.1 Tinamus guttatus | reverse complement strand
ATAACAGTTATGTACTCTCTGGGAGAGGGACCAGGTGAGCTGGATTACCATGACACTCCGTTCATCTAGAAAGATGAATTAACATTGGCACTACTTTGCGCCAACATGCTTTCTGCATTCAGGAAGGTAGAATTCATTTAATTGGAACACTGGAAAACTTTTGCCAAAGACCAAATTGAATCTTCCCAGAACCAGCAAGGCATAGACCTTTCAGAGGTTGAAAGGTTTGACAGCCAATTGCTGACCTATGCTAGAATGAGTAGAAGCTTTAGACTGATAGGGAGAACTGCTCAATAACTCAGTTCTAAAAAGAGACACACACAGAGATCTTTTGTTACATGTCTCTAATGAAAGGAGTATTTTCCTTATGATTTGTGCAAGTGTGGCTAGGAATGCCCTCCCAAAAGTATGCTGACTTCAACCCAACTGCGACAATGAGTTTTCTGTTAAACTTAAAGGCAACAAAGTAGGTAACTCTTATGTCAGTCATACTTCTTCAGAATAATCTTACCAGGAGCAAAAAGTGATACTCTGGAGTGACAGATTGCTCCTATGCGATTGTCTTTAATACTGTTTTCTAATACTATTTTCCACTATACTAGTGGAAGACAACTAGATTAAGACAACACTTTTTAAAGCAACAACTTAAAAGCAGAGTATTTTTCATAAACACCCATGAATCAGATTAATTAATTACATACACTATTAATAACTAGATGCAGTAAGTGATTTAACTTTCTTTGCTATAGTTTCTCTGCTGCCAACACATTAATTCAATGCTCCTATTGGTTATTCTTGACACTTTCTTTCTCTTTTTAGCTCCCCCCGCCTTTTTTTTTTTTGTGGTAGAATCTGTTTGTTCATTCACATTCTTGAGCAGCAAGTGAAATAAGATGAAACGCAAGCAGCTACTACAATTCTGTAAATATATTGCTTCAAATACCTCACCTGGCAGATTCAGTCTGCTCCTGTCTATACAGAAGAAGGTGATGCATTATTTATAGTAGGTCCCACACCTTCATCGTTCTTATGTAAATAAAATGAAGAAAAATGATACAAAACACTGTAGAGAAATAACCTGCTTAGCAGGTGCTTATATCTCTTGTTGTGAAACTAAACAAACTAGATTGCTTTATATTTTTTTTTTCTTAATAAGAACAGGTCAGAGTTTAGATAGGATCAAACCTTCAAACTGTGTCTTGTGTATATAGATTATATTTTAATGAAAATAAAAATTGTTCTAACGCTTCAAGGTCATGTTGTAGAGCGTGTTTATGGTGGTACATTACACAGATACAGAGAACATGTCTCCTGATCAACCAGCCCTTCTGCCTTCTTGACCCCGCATACCCAACCTGGTATAAATGGTGTTGGATGTGGTTACATCCATCAGTTCCAGTGCTGATGAGGGCTCTATTTCACACTAATTACTCACAGAAAAAATAGGAAAAGAACAATCCTCACACAAATAAGTTCCCTAAGTATTTTGAATACTGGCTTACACATCTGAAAAACAGAGTGCATTTAGCTATATTTGGCTCAGCATTACACCACAGGCAATCTCTTTGAAATCAACAAATTGAATAGGGAATAAACCTGAGCAGGTTGGCATGCTGTGTGCGTTTCATAGACAGCATCAAATTAAGATCATCTCAAGCTATCTACTGTGCATCAGCAGCAACAGACTTTGTTATTTCCCATTTGCACACATTTTTGTTGTGGTTGTTTATCTCCCACTGGAGTCCTATCTTCCTGCCATCTATTATCACCATAACTCCCTAATGTGACTCTATATTTTGTAGCTATTTCCTGTGAAATGAAAGAATGTGCAAAAAAGGCAGATTCACATGCCCTATTTTTTCCCCCTATAGCCACTACCACATATGGAACGTGCTCTCCTTCCTTATTACAGTAATATCTTTCCTGTAGGCCCTCTCATGCTTTGGATAATTTTGGAGTTTAGGATAGAATTAAGTTGACTTGGTGGTATTTGCCATAAGGGAGATGCTTTCTTTGAGGGCTCTTCTGTTTGCTTGCTAAGCTTTGCTTTTAGAAGTTTAGGTACTGAAAAAAAATGCAAACCCAATGTCTACTATTGCACACGAAGAGCTGAGATGTATATTATCTGTATATGTATATATAAAATTGCAGAGACATGACCAAAATTTAATATCTTTAAGGGGTACATGTTCACAGAAGGTACCTCAGATGAGTTCTAAAGTTATGAACACCTCCATTTTCCTGTACAGTGCCACAATGGAGAATAATTTCTTCTTTTGCAGAACAGAAAACCCTGCTCAGCAAGAAGTTAAAGATAGGTACTTAATAAAAAAGCACTCAAGGAACTGCTTAATTTCTTTTCCTTTTTTTTTTCCCCCCTCTCTCCTTCTCCAAATGGTTCTTAGTAAGAGCATGAGCTTAAGTTCTGCAAAATGGTCAAAACTGCAACTTTTCTCTGCTAGTCTAACATGCTAAGAAAATTGTCTACTAGTGTTCATGTTGAGAACACCGATGAATGATGAATTATTCACTATAGTGGATAATTTGCAAAAACTGAAACCAGACCAAGAGCCCTTTGTGGAATGGATTTCACATCCACTTTTGCAGACGTTTGCCAAGGCCTGTTTAGGAAGGGCCTGTGCTGTGGAAGCAGGAAGAGGGAGAGCACAAGGTGCTCCATTTTCATTTGCCAACCAAAATAAATAGGTATGGAGGAGGAGATTTCACTAATAAACAAAATAAGAAAAATATCAGGAAGGGAAAGTATGAAGAAAATTGTTTCCCAATACAGAGAAATGACCAGGAGCTCTCAATTTTTAATCACAATGTGCCCTCTGATAATATGCATCAGATTAGACCAGAGTTAATACTGTAAAAGTGATAATTTAGCAGCCACTCTCTAACAACTCTTACAGACCCAATGTAAGAATTATTTCTCAAAAGCTTTTTTTTTTTTTTTTTTTAATAAAAGAATGCAGCTCCACCTGGGCAAAATAATAGTTACCTAAAACTAGGAGGGAACTTTTTGCTAGATATTTTTAGGTACCTAATTCACATAGATTGCAGCCTTCAAAACAGGGCTATGCAGCTACTTCTCTAGGCATTTTCCTTGAAGCCAGACAATTTTTGCAAGAATTTGGTAAGCAGAGAGCAGTATATTGGCTTCAGTGCTCTTGGGCCTGCCAGATGCGATATTTCTGTGAGGTACAGCAGAAAAATAAGAAATGATATCACATATTTGGGACCAAGCAGATTCAGATAATACTTACCATTTGACAAAAGTCTGCTGCTTAAGTACTTCTGCTCTAGATAGTATCTTAGGCCATGTAAAACTACTCTCAACTTACACAGTGGAGTTGAAGAGCAGTCAGACACTGCATTGCTGTGTTTATACAGAAACAAGTCAGGAAGTAGGGCACATTTAGAGAATTAATTGCTGTCCAAAACTGTAAGGCTTAATTCAGACCTAGTTGCTTCCGTGGAGCCAATTAGAAAGGGACAGAGGGTAAAACACTATTACCGGGAACCCTAATCTCCTTGGCAGCCAATATTCGCTAGTTCCAGGTGCCAGGGACATGCGTTTGTTTGCTGTATGGATTCACAGTCAATCCAAGTGCTGCTTTATCAGGCAACATGACCCACTCCCGGTGTTGACGGATGAACAGCTGAGGAGGAGGAAAACCTGGAGAGAGGCCAAGGGCCTGTGAAGTGGCAGAGCACAGCTGGCACGGCAGACTTAGCACACGCAGATTAATGAGTCTCGAGAGCTAGGTATGGACTGTCCCAATTAAAGGCACTGCCTCAGGTTGAAGCAAAGGCAAGGAAACTTCTGTCAGAATTTTTACAGGGATTGCCTAATGAATCTTGATCCAGGGAAACAAAACATAAACCAACTCACTGCAGCTCAGACCATTGAAAAAGCTACAGCCTAACATTCTATTGATACATGGCCAGCATTGAGAAGCTAAAGTTAAACCTTTTCATTTTTTAAAGTGATTAATAGCACCATCTTTAAAGTTTGCTGATCAGAGGATGGAAATGAAGACGGTGTTTGCCATGCGGAGATGAGATACAAGGTAGAACAGTGTGGGGAGAGTTTTGTTCTTGGCCAACCATTCATTACTCCTGAGCAACTCAAATATGATAGTACATGAAATGCTGTGTTTTCAACCATATTCAGTCAGCCCAGCTGGCATATCAAATATCACCCATCTTGTGCATCCATACTATAAAACATAGATTTTGTACCTGGCTAACTAAAATTAATGTGGGGGGGGGGAAGGTAAAATTTACACTATTACATAGTTCCAGAATAACTCCATAATGAATTATGAGGAGGATGTTCTTATCCACTACTTCCAATACTATATTTCTCTATAAAATAGATTAATGCCATATACATACATTTATGTAGATGACTGAAAATAATTGTCGTGCTTTGAACACCCACAAAATATATTCCTGGGAATCTTGTTGTTTGGGATAAGGAGATTGATCAAATCAACTTTAAAAGATTTTCAGAATATATCCTCACTTGGCATGACACATTTCTGACTGTGTACCTTTTGGTTAATGAAACAGAAGAAAAACACAAAGATAGGAAGCATACTGGCAACTTCAACAGGATATAAAATATGCAGTAAATAAGAGAAATGCTATTATTAAGGAGTGTTTCATCTACTCATTTGTGTAAGCATGGATAAAGGCTTGACATTTCCTTTGACAACGTTAAAGACAGAGCAGTATTAAGCCTTGTACAAAAGATCAAGTTCTTTTAAATCCCTCTTGGCTTTCTTACAAAAGCTTATACATTCACTGCATTTTTCAATTACAGATGCAGTGATGAAAGGCAAAGACTGAAGTTACTGATATGTATGTTCTTCATTCTAATGGTTTACCTGGGAGAACATTC
Source organism: Tinamus guttatus (assembly GCF_000705375.1). Next base: position 32,383 of record NW_010588949.1, on the reverse strand, counting down.
AAAGAAAAGAAGAGAAGATAAATATTCCATACGCTCGGGGTGGGGGGGAAACTGTATTGCTGCTTCAGTTTATAATTTCTGGAGATTTTCAGGTTTAAAGGGTGTTTTTTAATGGGCTATTTACCTGTGTGATTTTTTCCCCCTCGCCTCCTTTTCACTGTCCTTATGCTACAAGTAAAAACCACATTTAATTGTTTTATTCATAAATACTATTTTTAAAAATAGTATTTAGATATATGACATAAGTAATAATTTCAGTGCAATCTAGTAAAATGAAGTAACCCTGAAGGTTACTTCAAGGTTAAGACTAGAGCCTATTCTCTTCACTAAAAAGGTTTTCAGCAATATTTATTAAAATATGGATTTCCATATTTCACATTCACATTGAAGACTTTTATAAGCAATATTTTTACATTTTCAAAGTAGTAGAGTGCCTGAAAGCAACAGAAGAAGAAAAATTCAGAGGCTCTCACAGCATTTAAAATATACTTACATAAAGGTATCTGCAGAGCTAAGACAAAATGTACATCTAAAAATAAGTAGTTTGACAGTTTTTTTTTAAAAAATCTTTGCAGTAGAAACAGAAGAAATAGCATTCAGTACTTTCCATAGGAAAGTACTTTCCCACCACCATGGGAGGTGAAGTGGACTATATCCACATGCTTCACTAAGAAAATGTCAAAAACACAATTTCATCAGATATACACAGACACAGCTAATAATAAATGCACAGATATTTGGACTTGGAAATACTTTGAAAATATTAGTGCCATCCAAGATCATAGTTAGACTATAGCAAAATGGCATCAGATACGCAATACGGTGAGGGATGCCACACAATCCTTTAGGTCTTGCTTTTATCTATTCTCACTTCTTCCACCAGGAATTCTCTTTCCCATGCCTGGGAAAAGCAGCACACGGCTCCTTTTAGTCCCTGCCAGAAGCAGCAGGGTAGGAATAGGGGTCTGAGAGTCTTAATATTAAACCTCTGAGGAAATGCATAAGCAATTTGCACCTTAAAAAAGCTATTGTCTGAAGTTATCTGAAAAAGCTATCTGAAAAAAAATATAGAAGATACCGTAATTCTAGAAGCCAGAGTAACACTTTCAATTTTCTCAGTTGTGAAAGCTGACAGGCTTTTTTCACTGCTTTTTGCCCCCTCAAGATGAAAGCAGAGATTGTTACAAGCAGAACCACCAAAAGGGCTGAGGAAGAGTTTGTGATGTTCGGGCTTTCATACCACTCTGTCTGAATCAAAGACTGATGCTAACAGCAGTGTTAAAAATCACCTCAACTCTTGCAAGCGGACAGTAATAGAAGGCTCCAGTGACTCTCAGAATTGTGTTTTCTTAGTTTTCTCCATGGTATGGTATCTTTCTGTGATTTTCTAAAAAAAAAATCCCAACAGTAACTGGAAGTGATTCAATGACAGAAATTTGTTTAAATTAGTTATGAAGGACTTGAGCATCCATTTTAATCAGTGTGGCAAAACAGACTTAATGAAGGTACGAGTATTATGTTCTTAATGCAAAGTGATTTCAAAATGTAGCAGGCAAGTTCAGGATATATGAACTTCTCACTCAGTTTAAGAAACTACTGAAGATTAACCTGATTTAAGCATAGTCAGTTGGATCTTAGAGAAAAAAAATAAGAAAACGAATCTCTAAGAACATTGAAGCTATTTGTGTCAGCTTTAATTTTTCATCTGTTGATGAAATACTGAATTAATTAGACTGGTGAACCAGTCCTAACTTATTTTTATCAAACTTTAAACAACTTCAGTTTGAAAAAAAAAAAAAAAAAAGACAGTGCAAGCAAAAAAGATAAGGATCATCTGTTCCAAGTAATTTATTCATTAATCCAAAGGGACCAGTAGTATTACAGTAGGCTTCTAAAGGGCTAATGTTCCCTAAATGATGAATTGTCAGAATTTACTGTCTTATGTCCACTACACAATGCCAAGCTAACTGTCTAATTTTATAAAGCCTACTAAAGCAATCCTTTCTCTGAGAAAGCTTGTGCTCCCTTAGGGCTTTTCATTTTTGCAGTTTATTTTGTATTTTTTTTTCTTCCAGTCACTTCTAGTTTCTATAGGCTTATAGAGAATTTTATTAACAATGTGTCTTTTATAACTACTTTGCAGGAATAAGTAATTGTTCAGCTGTGCCAGCATAGGTCTTCAAGATTATCTATAAAGATATTATAATCCAGAAGATTAAATAAAGGACTGCATACACTGGGGCACCAGAGTGCGTGCATATAATAACACAAAGACACAGATTCGAGCAAGTCCATAAAGGAAGGGCTAAGGATTTTTTTAGTGCCACTAAGCCCTAACCATTTTGTAAAATGTGTGTTAAGATCTGCCATGACATACTCTGCCTACACATACTTTCCTTTTCCTTTCATTTAAGATCTTTGGAGTCACTATACTGCATATCAAAAGAAGGCCAAGATCAAGGCTCTGCGTCCCAGTTGAGACCCTGAGCAGGTTTTCTCTCTTCCACTGCACTTCTTTAAATGTCATCTCAGATCCGCAACAGTGGCTGAGGAGAATGAGACACTCACAAGGAAAGTGGCACCTTTCAATCCCCTGAGCCCAGACATCTCAATGCCAAACCTCCTGACAGCCACACTGAGCGTGTGAACTGCCATGTCTTCTCTTCTGCCTGTCATATCACTTTGCTTTATATTCCTCACGTTAGCAGCAGGGAGGTGGCCCTGTACAGGAATGGCTCAGATGGCTGCGTGCCTCAAACTCCCACTTTCCTGCCTCAGGATGGGAATGGTTTTCCAAATGCTGATTAGAGAGTTTAGTGCCATTTTCCTCCAGGAAACAAATCACTGACACTGGTAATAGCTCTTTAGACAGATGCTCACAGATTAGGTTCCCAGTGGTAAAATATCTTGAAGCGTTCTAAACGCTTGAGGAAAAATTGACACAGAAGAGCTTGTTGAGGAACAATTCCAAAGAATCATTTGTGTCCAAGGGATCCTTCCTTTTAAGGATGCCATTTATAGGACATAGAAATGCCTGTATTGTTGTGTATTTTAGATGAGAAATTTGAAAACAGCCACACTTTTTATTTTTTCTAATGCTTTTTACAGGATATTTTAAATGTTCTAACACTTTAACTCCAGCTGAAGGAGAACAAAAGAAGCGATCTAGTCTAACTGCTGGTCCAACACATTAAGCACTTCTCAGAAACCTGTGCTTGTCAAAGACTCCATAATCTGCTCAGGTCATCTGGTTAAAATACTTCCATAATTTCCAAAATCAATCTTTTCATTAGAATTCAAACCTATCTCTTTTTATCCTTCAGCCAAGCACACAAAGAACAGACAGTCTTTCTCTACATCAGATTTTTACATGAAGGAAGATTATCAGAATTGCCTCCTTGGTTTTATTCTCATTGGCTTTAAAATCACACACACATGCACTTTTTTCCCATCCAGTACCCACCTTTGCTTTTTTGAGTCAAAGACTTTCCTTCATAAATACTATGTTCAACAACTCCAATTATTCTAGTTACTCATACTGACTCACACCAAATGGGTACATTTTTTCTTTAAGTGCAGCACCCAAGATTAGATTCAGAGTTAGTACTGACCAAGCCTCAGTTGTAAACATATGCATAAAAGTGGTCTAGGCAGCAAATAAAGTGGGAAAAGTATTTGCAACTTAGTTTTAAATGGTTGATTCATCACTTAGCTTGATTCTCATGTGATTTTAACAATTACACACTCAATATAGTTAATTGACCCAGAGTGTAAATAAAGCAACGAAAAGGGAGATTTAATATATAATTAAAGTCTTCAATAACCATGGAGTGTTGCCAAATTTCCTATTACAGTAGTATTTTTGTATAGTTTAGCTGTTTTGTCTTTTATGAAATATATAGCTTGTGGACTCGGCATTGCAGTCTGCAGACATAGGCATGCCTAAGCAAATCTGAAATGATTCTGCTCAAAGTGCGTTACCCTCAACGTAGGTTACTAGAAATTAAATTAAGAATCCATCTCTCACTAAGGACTTTTACAAGGGCAAATACATTTAAACTGAAACATCTAACAGAAACTTCACTAATATTTACAATACTTGTTAATGTATGAGAACACTGAAACTTTTATTAATTGAAAGAAATTGCAGTAAAAGCTAAACTACCTCCTCCATATTTTTAAGAAATTCTCCCAGAAATGTACAAAATGGAAAGACTACATGTCTAGATAGCAGTATCTCAGCATACATAGGAGAGAGAAATGATATGAAAGTTTATACAAGAGTTGTGCAGATTTATGATGGGAAATGAATGATCTGATGGGTCAAGTAATTTATTCAGAATTCACATGACGTTAAACATACATTTACCTTTAAGTTGCAGATGTTTTCTTAAACAACTACAAAGAGAAGAAAAGCTATTAGGCAAATGTGGAAAAAAATTAAATCTTTTAGAAGAAATATATTTAATATTGATTATTTATGTTCTTGTTTTCATTATTTCTGATCTTACTTATGAAAAAGAAAAATATATTTCACACATCACTATCCATGGGACTTGAGCTAAGTTCATTATTTAAGAGCTCTTCAGATGTTAACCCAAATCTTTTATAACAATTTTCTATTTTGGAAATAAAATAGGCTTCAATCTCACTCAGTAGCCTGAGCAAGCCCTGCAAGTAATAAATAAAAGGAAAAGGTGAAATAAGTCATTTTGTCACTTTAGGTCATTTGAGATGAAACAGCAGTGCATGGAACTCCACGAGGCATCTTTCCAGTGCTAACTGCCAGCAGTCATTCCCCAGCTCCCCAGCCTCTTAACCTGATTGCTACAGGAGGACAAGGAAGACAAGCCAACCATCTAAGGACACACAGCACTGCTAGTAGTGACACACTGAAGCACTTCTGCTCTAGTGCTCTACGAATCTACAGAACTCAAGTGGCTAAAAACTATTGATGAAAAGTGCCATCAGTCACCACGGGCATCCTTCAACACAGCTCTGGGGCTCCTCAGCCAGCCACAAAGCTTAGGACACTGGTGAATCTCAATCCATGGGCTTGAAGCCCAGGGAACCCCAGCTCACACTGTGATGTTTTAGGATCTTTCTAAGGGAAAGTCCACCCACATGGTGGTCACAGGAGACTTGAACTTCCCGCATTGCCAGAGAGAACCTCACATGAGGTACTTCCACATGAGATACTACAGAGGCATGGCTTTATGGTGGCCTTCTAGAGACAGGGTTTGGTACCTTATCATTCTCAAGTAAAAATAAAATGTTTTGATCCATGTTAGAAAACAAAGACACTACAAAATCATGAAAATGAATTTTTCACTTATATCCAGCCTTTAGAGTACACCAACATGTTCTCTCCCTATCAGGATGCCATGAAAAGTCTCAAATCTCTTGATTTCTCATGTAGTTAGAAAATGGGAAGTGACCATAGAAAAATAAAACAATTCAAAACTTATACATAAGCTGTTTCAAACAAAATGGCATCATCTACTACTATTTTTGCCTACAGTCATGGCATAAGAATGTTTGGCAGCCATGTGTTGCTAGTTTTCTCCCTTAACTTGTATGCATGTTTCAAAATATTATGGGTTAAAATATGAGCTGAGAAAATCATGAGGAAAATAGCAAGAAACAGAATAGGAAAAACAAGTCTTTCTGCTCTAATTAGGTATCTCTGTGCATTATACATAGGCAGTTCTTCAGTTTAAAACATACCTGCTATGCTACTTGATTTACTATACCTGCAAATATGATTGGGTAGTTCTATGTTTGTACATATCTATACTGTCTATATGCAGATGTTTAGGAACTTGAAGTTCCTAAATTCCTGAATAAGATATTAGAGAAGAATGTCATGGTAGAAACTATAGCATTTTCTTCAAAAATTTTCTGTCTTATAACTAATACCTACCAAGTGTGCACATCTTTTACAATCACTTCTTTATTTAGTCATTATAAATCTAGTACAATAATAAATAATATAACTCAAAAAAATGACAGAGGAATTAAAATAAGCCTTTGTATCATTTTACTACTAAGGGGAAAAAAGAAATCCTCCTTTATCTGGAGCAGTCTGGCCATCCCACACACACCTGCCATAAGCAAAATATGAAAAAGATAAATTAAAAAAAAAAAAAAACTGTTTGCCATCTGCACTGTGTTGCTTTCTTCCCTTTGCAGGCTGCACTGAAGGTTAAAACTAAAATATGATTTTCAGTATTACTTAGCCTGGATCTGACTCTTATTTTTACAATTACTGCCAAATACAAGAAGTACAGAACTTAATGAGTAAAATGGTTCCCTTTTTGCTACATGAGCAGAGAACAGACATCATTCCAATCATCACTGAGGACATGCAAGAGTGAACACAGAAACGTGCCCTTGAAACATGAAGGTGTCGCACCCACAGACCCAGTGCACAAAGCACATGCCAAGTTCATGATTTAAAGCTGAGCTCTGCAGCCAGGTCCTGGGCTCCAGAGCTGGATCCACCACCAGGGCAGCCATCCCTGGGTGCCCAGCATCCCGGGAAGCTGGGCTTGTCACCACGGAGCCTTCCGAGCCAGCCCACGGTCCCTGGGCTGCGAGTGTCGCATTGCCAGTAGTTAAGCCAGGAGGGAACCCAACAGCCCAGAACGCAGATCAGTGGAGCCTGTTCTGGAAGGGACATGAGCGACTCCCTCAAATCACTATTTTCAAGGGAAAAATTGCTCCTTTAGACATGGTTTGGCATATTCAAAAGAGGAAGGCCCTGGGCTACAATTATCGTTGCAATTCTGAACTCCTGAAGCATCTGCTAACAGTGGAGAGCATCCTCATAGAGCGAAGCAGGGAGCACTAAGTTATTTGGAGTGAACAAATAAAGCTACAATCTTACATACTCCACAAAGTGCTATGGGAAATATCCTGCCAGTAAGCTACCCTTGAAACAGTTGTTGCAAGCAGCTCAAGGGCACATTGATCCGCCTGTTCCTGAACACGTGCCTTTTAATTTCAATTTAACATGAGGTGCCATAGTATGTTGGTGTCCTGAGTCCCAACCTTGCTTTCCAAAACCTGCACTCTGAACACAAGGTTCCAGCTCTCCTGAACATGACAAAATGCTGTGTGTATGGGGCTCCTGTAACAGCAAGAAAAACAGCCAGGGACACAAAAAGAATGACAGTGCATCAAGTTCAACAGTCCCTGAAAACGATACCCGGGAAACTCATGACAGGGAACTAGCAAGTCAATGCCTTGTTATGTGCACAGAGCTGTGATGTAAATCTGCAACACTCAGCCATTGCTTCAGCACTTTTTTTAAAAAAATGAACAAACAAAAAAACATTTTCCTGGGGCCGCCTGAGAAACTCCCTTCAGCTGCTCAGCAGGGCCACCAGGGAGGGGAGCTGGCCCGGCAGCACAGAGCTGCTTGGTTGAACAGGACGTCGTGAAGGCTCATGACCTCAGCAGGGGAGATACTTTCGTGGTTGCTGCTACATGCAATATATTGCACAGTGAAAGAGCTACAGAAAGAGAGATGCTGCTGCCAGGGTAAGATGGACAGGTTGTTTCTTAATATCCTGACATAAAACTGTTGCAGCCAATACACAATTAAGGAAAGCTTTAACAGCCACATTTTGCAGCAAAGCATCTCCAATTAATACCTTAGGTGAGGATGTGCAACTGCTCTGGGGATCCAGACTTCTGTTGCATTGTGTAATGACTACACCTGCCTTTTTAAAGTGGAGATTGTCAAGTATAATTGACAACAATAAAAATAAATAAAATAAATGGATAAGAGTAAGACAACAAAGTCCAATTTAGGATTGAAATGAGTATTTCCAGCCAGAAGAATGGTTCTTATTGTGCTGCTTAATCCATGTTTTCTTGGCCTGTTATTTTAAATAACCAAAAAACAGACTCTGGCTGTTGCTGAATCTTTCTGGCTTCTCCAACCAAATATTCATTCATTTCATTCTAAGATTTGAAATCAATTGGTCTTGTGCTTTTTCTATAATCCCAATATATTTTTTGCTTTCCCGTGCTTAAATATACTTATAAAGTGTGTAACAGTCTTCAAATCCTTTCTCTTTCCCCCCCACTCTTGAGTAGCAGAACCTTTTAAAGTGGAATATCTTTACTTGTAACTAGAATATTAAATGGATAGCACAAAAAAGACAACACTTTTAAACTGCAGCATCCCCTATTTACAGATACATTGACTGTGTAGGTGCATCCAGTCTTCACTTTTCATTGCCTGCTAAGACCAGCATCTCAATTCTCAGTGGCAACATCTCCCCGAAATTTCTTTCTGAAATACCAGTGTACTGTCTAAAGATTAATAAAGATCCAGAGACAATACCTACACACCTTCCTACATTCTCATTAAATTCCTTATTAAACATTTATATTTTTCCTTGAAAATTTAATCCCAGATTTGGGAAAGTAGCATCATATTTGATAAGAGTAATGATCACTGAAAAGGGGTTTGAGATCTTTAAGTTAAGTAGCATATAGTTCACATGGAGTATTTTAGAGGAAATGATGGGAAAAATAGCTGGGAAAATAATTTGGGGGGAAAAAAAAAATGAAGCACTCGGAGCTGAAGAGAGCAAGATGAAGAGATGACTTTTCTTTTGGTAAATTAAAGATTTTGCAGGAACATGAGGATAAGAAAAGTCAGTCATTTTTTTAGATAATGGGGAGGTTGTGACTATGGTACCCAAGTAAGCAGAAGCATGGTAGTACTAAAGACAACTGTGAAGACATCAGACATTAAGATGAATACTCAAGATCAATTCTACCCTTGTATTGAATTTGATTTACCAACTACACATTAATAAAAAAATAAACAAGTGAATTCTTAAATCTCAACAAAGAGAAATGCCAGAGAAAAAAATGAAGTTAAGAGTCATTGCTACAAAGTGACTGGATATTTGGAACATTAACGTTTTGGAACGGGCTGCCCAAAGAGGCTGTGGACTCTCCTTCTCTGGAAATCTTCAAAACTTGCCTGGATGTGCCACGTGCTCTAGGTGCCCCTGCTTGTGCAGGGGGTTGGGCTAGATGATCTCTAGAGGTCCCTTCCAACCTCAGCTATTCTGTGATTCTGTGACATAATCAAAACCTCTACAGAATGTAATCCAAGAACACAATGTAAGGAGTATTGACCACAAAACCACACGCACACACACTTCATATGTTCAGTGTTACTCAACATCAAGCAATGCCCAAGCTAGATTTATAGTGAACATGCACAAGGCCCGAACTGATAGTTCTGAACCAGTTCAGAAGGGTAAACATTGTTAAAAGGTGACAGATTGTAAAACATACACAATATGGAACAGAAAAATCTTTGTCTCTTCCTAACAGATAAACCTTTGTGCAATAGCATTTCTATTGTTTTCTTCTACCACAAAAGACCATTAAGGCTATTAGAAGATAACAATTAGTGTTTCTGTGAGTGTACATTCCCTAGGTAAGGGAATTGAAGATACCCAGTCATGTCGGGTGCCTAACCCCCCTGAGTAAGGGGCAACTTGATTTGATTGATGTGGCTTGAATTCCCACTACAGCCAAGAACGTCAAGTTGCAAACCAGTCTGAGAGCAGCTGATAACCTTTCCTTTATTCAGTTCTGCTAAAAAAACCCCAAAGTTTTCAGATTTTCTATCCCTTATTAATTAGTATGTAGAATCTGAATATTTTGTATGCTTGTCTTTGTTAACTAAAACAGACAGAAGAAAGCAAACTGAGCAACTGAGAACAATGCAGTCCCAAGTGAGGAATTTTCTGAGTACTTTGGAAGCTTTTATTCCAGGATAAAGAGCAATGTGCAGAATTTCACTAAATTAAAAATAATGTCAAGAACACATTTAATCCAAAGAACTTAAAATTCACCCCCTCACACCTGGAATCTGATATCCCACACATTCATTTAATTATGTATATATCCATATGCTTTGTGTTGGCGTCACAATCATGCATCATAATGTGAGCTATGTGCTCAGCACCCCTTTTCCTCTTTCGTTAATGAATCTAATGATTTGATAGTTATGAGAAATATTTTTAAAGTAAATTAATTCAACTCAGCTTGACAGAAAAACATTGATCCACTTAAGAGATGAAATTCCCCTGAAATGAATTGTACTTTAGCCAGGTCATTCCAGGACCAGAAATTCATCTTCTGCACTTAAACATCCCTCCTACCTAGAGCCCAAGCGCAGGCCCATACAGAATATGGGTTTTCCCAATGGGCCCTTTAAGGCCTTCCTCCTAGTCTTGGAAGATTTTGACATTCTTCATAAATAAATGTGTCTTGCAATTTTTGAAGAGGCTTTTCATACCTCCACAAGGCTGAAAGAATGACATCCAAAATACCGCATATACCAAAGTTATGCCATCAGTCTCAACAGATGCAACAGGCAACCTTTTAATCAGCTCTTTCTTTGAGTAATCAAATTTGCTCATACAGAGGGTAATCTTCCCTAACTAATTCTAATAAATCACCACAGCCCAGTATACTATTGTATGCTCCAGATGCCCACATAATCTTGATGCCTTGGTATTACATCTGTTCTGCAGAGGACTCCCTGCCCTTTAGGATAAACAAGATGTAAAGACTTGTGACTTAATAAGACTGCAACTTTATTAACTTAAGTCATCTGAGAATTCACACAGTTTAGGCCATCATCCCATAATTAATCACTCCCTCTCCTGCTGGAAGACCTTTACCACTGCTCTCAGCAGCTTACTTCTGAAAATCCACTGCTTTGTTACCTATTTTTACCTCTATAGTAGCTCACATGAAAAGTTCTTTGTTCTCATCTTTTATTTTTCTTAAGGAAATACCTAATCTGTCTCTGGGAATCAAGAAACCAAACTCTGAATGACAGGAGCTCTATTCTGAACACCTATTAGTGGCAGCTGCAAACAGTTACCTTACTGAGTTACTTACTGTCAGTTCCAAGACAGAGAATGATACCAATTTTCCCTGAATTACTCTGGTAAGAAATATGATCATTCAATTATTTCCTAATTCAGTGTGTTTTGACCTTGTCAGCTCAAAGTGATCTGATCTGTTTCCTTCCAAAACTTTAGCTGCACTATTTTGAGAGTTAGAACAGTGTCCTGGCTCTACTCTCTTTTTGTTCCACTCCTTAAGTCAATAGAACTAAACAAACCCACACAGTTTACACCTAGTGAACAATAATAAGCTCTGAAATCTTCTTCCTGGATGCTGATAACTGCAATAAGGTTTCAGATCATGTGAAAGACTGTCTTTCCTACCTTCCTTTCCTATCACTTATTTGGAAAACAGTGTTTTCCTGTATAGCATTTTCCTGTACAGCAGTTTCAGTCCTTACAGCCTCACTCCTGCATCAAGGAAACAGAAGGATGGTTAATCCAGCTTCCAAGCCCATTATGTGGATTTTGCTTTGCAGCAGTTTCTATTGATGGATTTGCTTCCTGATCAAGTTTGTAAAGAGGGTACTAAATACCTGTAACATTTTTCAGATTCAATTTTGTATGATATATTAATATTTAGTAGGTCATTACAATAATAAAAATGAAACTTTTGATTTGGAACAAAGAATAAAATAAAAAAGGAGAAGGGAGAAGAAAGAGGACAGATGAATGTTAGATGAATTATTAGATGTCTTCAAATTACTTGTGCAGGAAAATGTGGGTAATTCAGGAAAAGTCAAGAACATAACTAACCATATGTTAGAAAGATATGAACTTAGCAGGAACGTTAATTTCTGCAAATATTTCCAAAGTTGTTGGCAAATATTTCACACCCCGTTCACAAGCTTAATTCAGATTGATCCTCAAGAAAGTTTCTGGATTTTGATTCTCTTTAATCACTAAATCACTAACAACCAAACTATACTTCAGTCACCTCCGTAGATGTGACTCTCTCTTTATAGACAAAGGATACTCTTCTAAAGAAGAAAGAAAGAAAGAAACAAAGAAAGAAAGAAAGAAAAAAAAACCACCACCACACACACACACCCACATTATTGGCATGAAGTCCGACAATGTTTTTTTTTTTTTTTCCCTCTTGTCTTTCTAAGCCAAGCTTAGAAAGAAGCTAAACACTTGCAAAAGGCCTGGGAAATGACTGTCCTGTGGAACACAATCATTTTGCAAAAAGCTTTCCATGGATATCAATACAAATCCAGTACAAAACACACTGTAGGACTAAGATCTTAGCATACATGGCTACACAGGTAACAGCGGTGCAGTTTCCTAGAATGGCCACCTAAGTACACGCTAGCTCAGTCCTAGAGCGACTGCTTCTGAAGATTGGAAAAGGCTTCATTCCCCATGTAGACTCCCTGCCAAGGCCACTGTTTCCATCCTCTGCAGTGTATTTTTGACATGTGGACACTAGTTCATTAAGGTCACTGATTCATTTCATATAGTCCAGTAAACAGCCATCTTAATGAAGATTCTTGGCTGATAGTCCATTATAGCTGGCACAATAAACAGCTGACTAAAGTCTTCCAGTGTTCAGGGAACAATGATAAAAGTATCTATTAAGAATATGTAGCCATGCCAAATACGATCACATATAATCAGCTGCACCAGAAGAGCCTGTTGACACATCAGCCAGATGATGCATCTGCTACAAGTGGCAGCTGTTGCGCTCTGGAGTGTAGACAATTAGACATGAACACACTCCTTGGGCTGTTTGCAGCACTCAAGCATGGTATTAGCTGACACCTGGTAAGCTGCAATCCCTGTATTTTCAATATCTACTCATCATAATTATTGAAAATACAAATTCAAAACATCTAAAGACATTAAATTTTATAGGTAATGGTGAGCATAAACTCCTATGCTACATATATTTCTGAAGTTTATTAGAAGACAACCTCTTTAAGCAGTTCACGTATAGGCTAAATGCAGTTACGAGACCCTTACCAAATGCATAAATGCAGAGTTCCAAATATATTTATATGCAATGGAATATGTGCTATAGTGCAAGCTTCCATACCTAATTACTAACGTATGAGTCAATAATGCAAAAAGAGCACATAAATATTACAGAGAATAAATATCAACTGTATGAACAGAATTATAGTAAAAAGAGTGTGTAAGGGCAGGGAGAATTTGAATATAAACCTTTGCCTCCGGCATAAACATTTGTTCTTGCAGTTAGTGTATTATTGGATTTTGCTTCATTTGACTGGATCCAGATTTTGCTTCATTTGACTAGATCTGGCAGTGTTTTGATCATTTTGATTGGATTACCACCCCCTGCATTTTCTCCAAGCAACAATTTTTTCCTTGCAATGAGGAAATAATCCTACAGTTTATGAAATTATTTTATACATAAAAGGAAAATGGACTACTGGAGATGTCCTTTAAATACACTGATAGCAAAGAGTTATTAAAAAGTCTTCTCTAATAAAGTCTTGCTCAGTCTTTAAAAATAACATGCTCAAACACATCAGATTATGAAAGCATATCTGAACACTACAGTCCTGCATATTATATTCAAACTCTTAAGGTTTAGTCATCATTGACTGAAAACAAACAATTCAAAGGATCTCATATGAAGTCATAAAATAGACATGTAAAACCATATACACTTATAAATTTTTCTAATTGTGACAAGAGCTTATGATCTTTTTCCCCCTACCTTCTATATAGTCATCCTAGCCCAACACGAAATAAAAATAATAGCTTTCTGTAAGATCTAGTCACAAAGGATACATTTTATTTTTATTATTTTAAAGCAGGTATCATATTGTCACCACTAGGGAAATAAAAAAAAAAAATCCTTCTTCTTCCTTTTAAAATTTGTTGTGGCTCAGTTTTATGATTTTAACATTTTTTTTTTAAGTTTAAAAACTTAAAAGATATTATCCAGAATAACACTGAAGCCCATAGAATTAAGACTTTCATTTTAATGAAGCACTGGGTCAAAATATACTTAGTAACTTAAAAAACAAACAAACAAAAAACCCACACACATTGTTTTAGCTCTCTAAATTGGGATATAGTTTCTCCTGCAGACAGCACAAAATGAGTTACTGAATTTTATGTGATGTTTCTAACAATCATGTCACTGTTAACCTGTGAGCAGCTTCATAAAGCTTACCAGAGGTTGCTGCATACCAGGTCCTTTGATGAGGACGCTTTCAGAGAAAACCCACTGTTTTTCTACTACCCTTTTTTTTTTTTTTTGATGGAATACAGGCCCTCATCAGAAATTTTTAAAGCTTGTGTTAAAGCAGTTTTTGTCCCAGCTAGCTCCCAAAGCCCTGGTGAGCCCCCCCAGGCCCTTGGCAGCTCTCTGGAACTTCCCCCCTGGGAAGGAACCTGCAAGGGAAGCAGCAGCTCAGGCCTCCCCCTTCCTTCCCTCTGCTGGTACTGACCACCCTGCCCTGCTCCTGGAACAGCCACATGCCCAACAGCACTAAAGGGGCCACAACACAGAGCACAAGAGCATCAAAAACTTCAGGAGGTTCAACAAGAAAAACCAACACCAGGGAAAGAATCCAGAAGATGCCCAGGAAACCAAAGTCTAATAGGGAGAAAGAAACCACCAGCTGTAAACACTCTGCCACTCATTGCTTAATGAGCACCCAGCAGAGCTTCCTGAGGGCCTCTAAGCAGAGTTTAAACACAGTGACCGTTAGAGGATTGTTTGGGAAGGAGGAGGAAGAGTGATTCAAGTCAGGTGTTAAAACCTTTATTGATGGAGAGACACTAGGTTACTTAGAGCAGTTGTTCATGGGATTGATAGAAACAACACTTGATCAATCAGGATATGGTTCTTATAGTCAGGCCTTTTGAAACAGAAAAGTTCAGCAAGCTGCCTCGAATATATTTTTCTTCTAATGTTACTTCAGGGGCCTCATTATTTTCTAAATGTCATATATTTTTAAAATTATCCTGCCCCCCAGCAAAACATCTATCTTGTTTCAGTCTTAGCTTGCAGATTTAGATGTCAGGTTAATATATGTAACAGCTTTTGAGTTTGTGGGTTTTTTTTTTTTTTTTTGCAATAAACAATTTAAGAACATGAGAATAAGTAAACTAAAATTAGAAAAGTAATTAGTAGGAAAGCAGAAACTGTGATCAGAAGTTTGTTTAAAGCTAGATTATGCTAAGGTATAAAAAGCATCAAAAGGAAAAAAAAATCTACTAAGAAGACTGCTTCAGTGGTGTGATTTTAGCGCAGTTTTGGCAAAAGAGGACAAAAACTCCCAACAGATGCTTTGGGGCTACTTTTTTTTTTTTTTTTTTTTTTTCTAGTTAGATTTGATTCTCCTGCTTGGAGAAGGGTGGTTTCCTGCCCCTGCAGAGCCTCTGGGACCTTGGCTGTGAACACATATTTAACCTTCACAGAACCAGAGTGGTGGTTCTGTGAGACCACCACCTTTTGGTGGTTGCAGACCTTTTCACCTATTGTTCAACCCTAGGGGCACTCAGTGAAATCACCTGAAGACCAGGTTAAAACTGATAAAAGAAAGTCCTTTCTAAGCAGCAGGTGATTCACCTATGAAATATGTTGCCACAAAAGGCAGCTGTTTCAGCAACTTTGAAAGGAGAAACTTATGGACAACACATACAGACCATATAAACAACAAAATATCAGACAACATGAACAGATATTGGAATGTGGGAAACAGAAGAATTGTGGATGCTGGGAGAATACATGGGGAAAAGACTGAATAATTTGGCCAGGCTCACCTGCTCCTGCTAAGTACCATCACCCGCTGCCACCATCAGACCCATCTGATCTAGCAGGGTATTAGCTGACCTAGGTGCATTGATGGTAGTTTTCTCCAGGATTCAAAGAAGTTTAGAGGGAAAGTATACGAACACACTCAAAGTGATACCTGCAGCATTACTTTCATTTGATATTTCTGCTAAATTTGAAAATGGAACTTCATTAACCTGGAGAACTTCTACAATACTACTCTTTACTCCAGGCTCTTACAAAAAAGACCTAAGTAGTTGTAAGACCAAAGGGTGGGAAAAGGGAAGGTATCAGAAAACTAATTACCATGATTGGAAACATGCACACAAAATATTTTCAGAAAGTTTTTATCCCTAGAGTGCAGTTGACAGAGTAGTTGGTTCTTGCAGAGCTAATAGTCAGATCTTTGTCCTGATACAAATATTATATTAGACATCTGACATTTCAATGAGGACAAGACTGTGAAACCTGGCATTTGCTTCCTCTTTTTCTTCCCCCATACTCTGATTACTTATTATTGCAGGTGTGAAAAAAATTCCATTCTCCATTTGTTTGAGCTCTCCTGCGTCCCATGACAATAAATAGGGCAGTGATGCAGCTCAGTATCTTGTTACAATTTACAAACCAATTTCCTGTTTCTTTTTAAATCCAAGAGGTGAGTGCTGTGGAGCAGCTGGCAATGCGCAGTGGCCACCTGCACTACCTTCATCTTTGGAGCAGTGGGAATGTTTTCCCTCTGCTTTGCATGGGGAGGGCAGCGCTGCTCCCGGCCTGCTGATGGGCATCCACCCATGGAGCCTGGAGACAGCCCTGGGACAGGACCACAAGGATGAGCAAACCACTGGGCAGCAGCTAAACTGCGCAATCAAGGTGCAGGTGCCCTCCACATGCTGAAAGGAGGTTATATCCTTGTCTCAAGGTATATAGATCATCTCAAGATCTGTATGAGAGAAGCCCTTAAAGAGAGTCAAATGCCACACATTCACTTTGCCAATTGAGGAGACTCTTAAGAGTGTGTTCATAGAGAGGGATTGTTTAGCACTTGCACAAAACACTTTGAACATAATGGATGCTGACATAAGTCAAAGCAAAATTAAAAATGACTATGATGCAGACAGGCAATGTTGCACAGATCACAGAGCTACCAATAACTTACCTTCTCCAGAATGTTTTTACTCAAGTGAGCTAAGAAAAAGTGGAGCACAGTGGAATATTCGGAAGTCTTTCACCTTCATTATTTTATGGCATTTTTTACCCCACAGGAAATTGTCATACTTTTCTTAATTCATGAAGACTGATCCAGCAAAATATTTTACCATCATCCTAACTTCAAACCTCAGCAGTCCCTTTAAGTTTCTTGGAATGGCTCACATGCTTATAGTTAAATATATATTTAGAGCTTTGAAGGAGCTTAACCTAAATGTTAAGTGTAGTGACAAAATAACATTCAGGGAAAATATATCCAAAGGATTAGCAGACACTGCATTAAATAATAGAGCAAAAATATACAAACTCTGCAGACAAAAACATGCCAAACATCAAAAAGCATATCCTGCTCATACAAACTTTTTCAAGTATACAAGACAACAGCAAACAACACAAAATATGAAAAGCGTGTATGTAGATTTACATGTACCTGAACATTAGACAAATGATGTTATTAGTTAAATAAATTAAAGGTGCACATTGGACAGAATTTTATACTAAAGATTTTTATTTACATTTATTTAAAAATTGATATAACTTAATTTGTCATACTTCACAATATGATAATACACTTACATACTTCTAAAAGGGAATAATACACCACTTAGAAATTTTGATTTGGAATGTAAATACTTTGCCACCACAATAATCTAACTCAAGTGATATTTGTTAGGCAAACTGTACAGTGTCAAATTTGATTAAATGTTTGCTTGTTAGATTTCCTAAAAATAGATTGGAAAGATTGCCTAAATCAACTGAAATGATACTGCTCTGTAAAATGTGACACAATATGATTTAAGTGTATTTTTCCCCTTCAGTTCTCAGAAACATATGGCCATTAATAAAGTTTTGCAGTTTAGATATATAATTTAAATCTCCTAAAAAGTACATAATGTACTTGTTTGTTTGTTAAACAAAACTAAAAATAAAAACAAACAAACCCCCCCCAAAAGAACAAAAATCAAAACCCAAAAACCTTTTATTAAAGCCATGCAAGATTTTGGAAACTGGAGGTAAATAATCAAATCATTTTAGGAAGCAGCTCCAGTAAACTGGTTAATCATGAGGTGACTTGCTCACAAATATATGCTAACATGCATGAAGAGATGTTTACTATCACAGCACTGTGGAGAGGACTGGCACAGTGTCCTAGACTTTCCCAAAAAATACTAGACACACCAGCAGTTTATATATCAGAATTTTAGTAGGTCTACTGTAGTCTAGAAGTTTATGCTAGGACACATGAAGAGGAGGTGGCAATAGTCATCCTAGAGAAATGCCTTATGTAAAATCTGCACTGAATCTAACTCGTAACTAGAGATACAAACCACTTGCTTACAACATGATATAAAAATAGTACTTATCTGGGCTTTAAAACTGTGAAATGTGGATAGACATAAATGAAATCTGTGTTTAAAAGGAAAAAGCAAATAAAACTTTTCACCAGTCCATTTCTTTAGCTGGTGGATCTACCAGAAGAAAGTTGCTGTTCTTGTTGAAATGCAGTGTCCCATGCACTGTCCTTTGCTATTTCTGAACAGGCTTACTTTATATGCACATATGCATACGTGTGCATTTACATATATATGTATATACATTCCTTGTGCTGTGAAATGATGCTGTGAAATGAATCACAGAAGTTAATACTGGCTCCCAGATGCTGTCAAAATAGTGTAATTGAGGGAAATTAAGACAATACATTACAGTTCAGACTCTTATCTCAAAAAATGTTAATTTTTAACCTACAGAGGTATACTTAGCTATTCTCCATTTCCTAGCTGTTGCTCCAGGCAGCTTCCATTTACACTGCTCTAGGCTGCCGTGTGCCCCAGTAGCTCCTGTCTCTGCCTCAAGCATGTTGCAAGTAATGGCTGGGTTGCACTTGCGTCCGTGCAGCTGCCTCTCCTCTGTGATTCCCGAATCCCTGCTTTCCTGAAGCTTTGTCTCTACTTTCTGTACTTTGGGAATGATATATTTGACAGGGCTAGAGAGGTAAAGAGAAATGTAAAAAGTGAATTATTATCTTCCTCTTTAAACTGTAAACCCTTTTTTAATATCACTCTCTGTCTCTTTTTTCACATGCCTTTATTTTCTTTCCATGCTTTTCTGTGTTTGATGGCTTGCTTGTAAGTGCCCCTTCTCTCCCTGCAGTTCAGGCCAGAATAGCAGTAACAGTTATCTCCAGCAATAATCTACTCCTTTCAGCTACGAAGAGATGTCAGGTTTAGTAGTTGCCATCAGATTTTTCTCTCCCATTTACATTAAAAAAAAAGAGATTTTGAAAAGTCTAAAGATAGGCTATGATAGACCCAAAATGCACAGATGAGGAATCATTTACTTAAGGTAATTAATGTGCAATAAGCAAGGGCATGAACACAGTTTGCTGGATCTCTTTAGACCATGAGGAGTCTCTTTAGTGACATGAGGAGTATCAAATATATTGCTTCAAGAAACACTGCAGGTCTTCTGACATGGGCAGGACACAATCTTCAACACAAAAGTGTAGTTTTAATCCATAATCCCCCAAAAGCCTGAGGCTGCAGAACTGGGCCAAAACATGCAAAGGCAGTGGCAGTATATTTTTTACTATTTCATTTTATATCTCATCTTGCAACAACTACTTTGATTCTGTTTTGACAAACCAGTGAAGTCAGCAGAAGCAATTTAGAGCTCTCCCTGTGTGGAAGTCAGAGTGCTATGTGGAGCTGAAGCATTGGCAATTTTCAGATGGAAAACCAGACTGATATTAATGACGCATTTTAGAATTACAATGGAAAATATCAAGTACTATGATTTTTTCTTTCTTGCACAATCTTATAATAAAGATTGAGAGCCTAACCCAAAGACAGAATCTAAGTTTCCCCTTGCTTTTATTAGTGTCTGAATCCTCCCTGCGTACTGGACTCTCAGCTTGATCTGTCATGAACAGACACACGTACGCACAGAGGTCAGTGAGACCCTCCATCTGGCAAGCATAAAATGTATACCTAGGTTACTACTTTTTTTTTTCTGGGATGTTTTTAAGAAGAGTCAGAAAGTTCTGCAGGAAGAAAGGTATAAAACTGCTGCTCTCCTTTGAGTTTCTGCCCATTTCTTTGAGTCACAGTTCAGCCTACAGAGAAATCAAGGGACCTTTCTTTTCAAAAAATCCAGCTTTCAGTTATATTTCTACTGAGTACTGCTGAAACGTGGATGATCTGGATTCACTACCTACATGTCACTGTTCTACCCAGCCCCATTCAGGTTAAATAAACAGCGTTCTTGCGCATCCGAGGTGCTGCTAGTGCCAGGTCTTGTTCACAGGAGTGATCTGGGGCTGGGAACGGTTGTGGCCACTGCTGCTCAGACCACCCTGCTCATCGCAGCAAGGTGAACTGAATTTGGTAGTTCCCCGCATTGTTTTTCCTTCTCACATAACATCTCCTTTCACTAAGCAAATAATCTTCCTCTCTGATAGAAAGCTCTCTGGTTCAGCTTCCAGTAAGTCGCTAGAGACCTTGCAAAATCCTTTCTCTTGTCTATTCTTTGGGTATTTGGGAAGCAAGCAGGGCAACAACAGCAGCTCAGCTGAGCAGGGAAGACTGGGTGGAGGTCAAGGCATTGGGCTTAACTTTTACTGACTGTTGTAGTATTTGGGTAAGAAATCTGAATAATCAACATTTGGACAGAAAAAAAAAATGAGTTAGAATGGTTCTGAGAATATTTAGCCACAGGTTATAGTGAAGGATGACTTTCAACATTTGGACAGAAAAAAAAAATGAGCTATTCTCAGAATGGTTCTGAGAATATTTAGCCGCAGGTTATAGTGAAGGATGACTGCATGCAAGCTCCCAAGGGACCATACAACATAGGAAACATCCTTTCTTGGCTTCTGGAATGATATTCTAATGCATAAGTCATATTATTTAATACAGTCTAGGTTATCCTGGAGACTGAACTGCTCCCTCAGAGGTCTCACAAACAGCAGGTTCTCATGTGATGAAAAGGCACCTTTGCTTCCCAGATCCAGTTGTGCACTGAATAACTTGGCTAAGCTGGAAGTTCTTTAATATAAATGGATTTCAGTGCTTAAGCTCTCTATAGTTTGAGAGGAGCTGGACATTCCTTAAAGGATTCACTGCCCTTAAAGTTTTCCTGAAACTAAGGGAAACTTTCTTATTCCTCAGATAAGTAGGTGAGGCATATCTGTGGTATATGTAATATTGATTCTAATCAGACCAGCATTAGAATATATGTTTTTCCTTACCTATTAAAACCTGTGTTCTGGTCATGGCCTCTATGGGAAAGGTATTGGACAATAGTCAAATAATACTTCTGAATTAAAAAAAAAAAATCTGAAAGTCAGCTCAGATTTCCAGAGGAAACCTAATTTTAGACACACTGCTTGTATTTTTATATTCTAGTTTCCATACGAGATACATGTTGAATCAACAGAATGTTGTTTTTTGTTTCCACTACAACTTCCATTTATCTTTTAGTGTCATGTAGGCTTAATTGGACAGGTCTAGTCCAAACATGAATAAAATGACTAGGAGTAATTTTTCTTGCTGTTTCAGCTATTGTGAACTAGACTCTTGCGACTCTGGAGGACCTGCACTATGGACAGATCTGTATGGCTGTTGCTGTGGCACAGAAATTACAGTCTGTGCAAGAGCTTTCCAGCTGGTGTAGCTACTGTCTGCCTGGAGTGGGAATTGCAGCAGCATCCAGGAGGTGCGTGCGAGCATTTTCCTTATATGCTACATCTAAATGCAGTGTGTGTTGTTTTCCAAAAAAGAAAAGGAAAAGGTAAAATGGAAAGGAAAAGAAAGTCCCTAGTATATGTGAGGATAAAAAAAAATCAAAAAAAAAAAGTAACAGTTATTACTGAATGGCTAATTTAAAAAAGGAAGGAAATGCATACTAACAAAAAAATGCAGCAAAAATAAATATTCCTCATCAGTTGTCCTATATTGCCTACTCATCCTTAGCAAGTTTTCCATTTGATTATTGTTGAAATGAGTTCTGAAATGTTGTTTCTTACTTTATCTGTCACACTTATTTATGGTTTTACAGTAGCACCAGATTAAAGTAGTACAGGAGAGATTTCAAACTGACTGTGTTAATTACATGCTGTAAAAGTTCTGTCTTTCCAAGAAAAAACAATTTCCAACTTCCAAAACCTTGCTATTATTTTCATAACATAAAAAGTCTAAGGGAAATAAAAAAAATAAGGTTACAGCATACTGCTTTTGAATAATATGCTATCTACAATTATAAGACAGACAACCCATTAAATAGAAAAAAGATTTGTTTTACATAAAGCAAGAGAGTACAAAAGCACAGCTTTTGTAGTTTTGGTAATATTGCAGTTTTACAAAGATATTGCATAGTATGTGTAAGAAAATAGTTTCCATCCTTTTACATATTTATATACACACAAAAAGAACTAACATGGAAATTACAAATTAAAACAAAAATGGTTAGCAGACCTTTACCGAGTACTAATTTAAACCATATGACACTCCAGCTCTGATCCAATTTACATATGCATACACTGAAACCAGCTCATAACAATTCAGTAGTCTAGGTTTGGCCCTTTTTTTTTTTTATTTAGAAAATGATTTAGAACCTAAAAAAAGCAATAAAAAATTACATGGTGTTAGCAATCAAATAGCTTAAACATTCTTCATCAAACTCTTTCAGTCAGTTATGGCTGTATTTTGAACCAATACCTAATAGCCCTCTCTCTGAAATGGTTTCAAGTGAATTGGGTTATACAGGCAATCCACTACGACAGCAAAACAAGGTAACCCCAGCTGAGGCAAGCAGCATCCCGGCATATTTTGCATTGCACATTCTTCCCCTTTTTCTATGAACGCTGGAAGATCCGGTTACGTGTGAGCAGTAACGTAACTGCACTACGCTGACCAGCAATTTCAACCCTGGAAAAAAGTGAACAAGCTACAGCTCAAGATGCTGTGCAAATCTAGGCTACGTTACAATCTCATGTTGTAATTACAACTTCTTGTCTCTCTGTTCCCACAGCATTAGCAGAAGCAGCAGTGTCATAGTGTTAGGTATAGCAAAAGTGTCAGTCTTTGGTCTTATCACTTAACCAATGAATGAACTGCAGTACAAAACCATACATGTAACAGTGCTTGGAGAGGTTGGTTGATGATTTTTATTTTTTTAAACAAGAAAGAGACAGTATCCTATTATATTGTTATACAGACTTTTACAGAAAGTAAATCTATTGTATATATTAAATACATGTAGCTAATAAGGTCTTTTCATATATTTCACTGTTGTCAGAGTGATAGATCTGAAAAGACTGAACAGTTGTAATACCATCTTTGTGGCTCCCAAAAGGATATTGTAGTACAAAAAGAAGCTTTATTTGATACATGTATTCATATATTATAAGGAATCTCAAAGAAAAATTTTCAGACACTGATCTGTTTTTAATTGGACCAATATTAATGCTTAAAAATATCTTAATGTCTTCAAATTTTTCCCCACAATTGTCACAACAAACTGATTTGTTAACTGGGAAACTCTTGCCTTAAACAAAATAAGTGACATCTCTTTTCCAAAATAAGTGATCAAAATATTCAATCAGATAAGCACTTTAATTAGAGATAGTATTAGCTAGGTGTTAGATAATATAAATGGCCAACAAAAACTGAAAAAACCTGAAGACAGGGGAAGAAATCTATGAGGAAGGTGACAAAAAATATTCCTATAGCTCTCTACAGAAATGACCTTCATTTTATGCTTTTTAATGAAAAATTAAAGCTAGGGCCCCATGTTTTTACATGGTCTTTGTGCTGAGATCTTTTACTTTCCTTCCACCAGAAATGTCATGTGTGGGATCACATGCCCCTTTCCTGATGTTTTGGGGAGGCACTTTGAGCAGATGAGCACAGAATAGTTTTGCACCATGTGATCACATGAGAGGCTTGTAAATACAGTTTTGTTTTGTCATCTTCTCATCTACAGAGATGTGTACTAGAGAGGTTCTCTGTACTGCTAGCTTCAAGCATTCAAAAAGGTCAGGCAAGCTTTGCTTTCCTTTCAAAAATGATGGTGCTGCTTATAAATAGTCTAACGTTGGCTTTTGGCCTTTTTTAGTTCCCTTGATGCACTGAAATAACTTTTCCAATACTTTCTGAAGTCATGGCCTCGAAATATTCTTCAAAATAAAAACTGAGATTTTCCTCCTCTTATGAGTTTCAAGGAATTTAAGGTAAATATCAATAAGAAATGCATTAGAATATTGAGATTTCGTGACAAATTTTCACACTGGGGTTGTGTCTATCACATAGGCTCCCAAATGCTTTCTACTTCTATTTGTGCCAGAAATACTGGGGAGCACTGCAGTGATTCCAAGCCAGAAACTCCTGACAGTGCAGAGATATGTGGACTAAGTGTAGACATATATGGACTAATTGCCTTAGCTTTGTTGAATCCAAAGTTCCACTCACATATGCCCTGAGTTTTCTTCATACAAACCTTAGCCGTAAATTAATTCATTCTTGCTGTTAAAAGCGAACCTCAAAACAAAATGATTTTTGTTTTTCTATCTGCTCATCCTCACTCCGGGTTTCATCGAATTTGTATAGGGGGTCATAATGATCTAGGGTGGAGAGCAAACAAATGAGAAATGCTCAATGGAAAACTCATGACAAGGTGTCTCCAAGCCATTCCTGTGGGCTTAAGTTTGCACAGAAAAAAATCCCTAGTCTACTTGTGTGCAAATTCTAAGAAGGCAAAATATAATTCATTGACTATATGGGTCACTATAGGCTGTTTGTCCATCTTCTAGATAACCAGTGTATGCCTGTGTGCACAGATAACAAATACATATGAAGGCGCCCTTACACAACTGCATACTATACATCTTTATGACTTTCACACCTACATTCTGTGGTTTGTGTGCAGAGGAAAAAGGCATCTATTTCCCTGTATTTTGAGGATATGTCATATAGCTATAGTATCTAAAGTTTTGTTATTCTATCTATCACTTCTACTTCTGTTTCTGTCCCTGTTATTAAAAAAAACAACAAAAAAGTCTTCCAATCTATCTTCTTCGAATAGTTTCTAATATATTTCTTTCCAAGAATAATATTCTCAAAGAAATAACAAATCAGTTGCTAATAGCCTTCTTTTGAACACATGAAATAATCGGTGCAGAATCTTTGCTTAGCTAGAAACTAAGCAGAAACAACCAGTACCCAGTTCTTGCTTGAGGGTAAAATTCACACCTCTGATGAGGGCCAACAGAAAGGCAAGCACCAGCCAAGCGGTGACTTGTGCTGGTCTTCTGCATAGGAGTGAATTTCATCTGTAGTGAAAACAAAATCAACTTCTTTTAGTAATTAAATAGAAAGATCATAATTATAATGATTTGCTCATTTTTACATTTTTTCTTTTCCTCTAAATAAAAACACATTGTGCAGCAATACCCACCTTGTACTGGTCACCCTATCTTAAGAGCTATCTTACAAAAGTCATTAATTGAATTGGTAATCCTATGTTCAGAAACCTCTAAAGCTACATGCTAGATGATGTGATTTAAAGGATATTATTAAAAAGTGCACTTACCTGATGTAATCAAGCCATCTTCCACAATAGGAAACATTTTAATACTGTTTTACATTCCTGGGTTCTGCAAGTTTCAAGATAGTCTTGTTAATCAATGTTGTGATAAACTTAGCAGCAGCATACCAAAGCATCTCTTACAGGGGTTCAGCTACCCGGTATAAGAAAGTAATCCCACATCAAACTTGCCAAAAAAAAGAAAGTAAGCAGTGATATCTGAGTGCAAACAGGGCTGCATAATTTAAACACAGACTTGACAAAGTCAACGTAACGTTAATGTACTTTTCAATATTGGATTTCATTGAATAAAGGGTAATATATATATTTATTACTATGACTTTGAAAACCTTATCAGCAGATGGTGAAGAAAGAAGATAAATGTGTCATTCCAGGTGTTAGGGCACTGCTTTGCAGCATCACGCATGACATGAGTACTCGTGTTTGCACTGTGTTCAAATGGCAGCAAATAGACACAGCTAGAAATCGGACAAGATGTACCTTTGAGGATTTTTTTTCTCATTTTTGCTTTGCTTTTGCCAATTATAAATACCTTGTGGAGAACAACAAACGGATCAAGAAACATCCTGCCAGTATTTTCCCTTTGCCCCGTTCTTCTTTTCCAGACCCGTGTGTTCTATTTAAAGCAATCGCTTCACATGCAGTAGCCACGACATTACTACATAAGACCATTCAGATCTGACAGACAAGAGCGGATGTCTTTTTAGCTCTGAAAGATAATATTGCTGAGCACTTCCAAAATTTACCTAGTGTACAAAACCCTAGACCTAGTAGACGAAGAATAACAACACACTTTTAAAGAAACCAAACTGAGTGAGGGATTCTGTCTCTTTTTGTGTTAAAAACCATTTACTGAATTTAATTGTTTAGTAAAGCAAGCATCACACAATGCTTCAAAATTTTAAAATTCAGGGATAAAAGTTTACATCCAAAAAGATGAATGGAAAATTGTGCTTTCAGACAGTAAAGTTATTTAACATACAGGGATTACCAATTCATCTCACCATTGGAATCTGGGCAAATTTGTATATGTACTGTATATATATGTGCAGTTCATATCCAGGTCCTGCAAAAATCTAAAACTATGTGCTTCACTTCATGTAGCAAAGGCACCTGTGTTATTCTCCCTTTTGGACAAAAGGTGATATTATGATCCAGGTTTCCTGATGAAGAATACATGCTGAATATCTGACTCCCATCTCTACGCTGAGTGGTACCATGAACCACGAGGGAAGGCAGCGCTGTATTCCTGCTTACACTGGAAGAAGTTGCTCTGCAGGCCATTTGAAGCGTCGAACTTGTCACAAGGGAAACCGAGCAGAACTGTGAAGCAGAGGGATAGTAACAAAAGGCTATTCTGGTGTGAGGATAAATTGGAGTCTTTTTAGCTCCACAAGCAGATGTTGCTACTGGATTGACATGTGGAGCCTGCTCCTGCCGGAGACAGGTAAAGTTTACCATTAGGACAGACGCAGAGCTCATAGATAGTCTGGCGAGGAGCTGACGAGCTAGGTGGAGAGGAGGAGAAGGAACCCGTCGGCAGATTTCCCAGGCGGATTGTGTCAGCGTTTAGAAAGATCTACAAGGGGAAAGAAGAGGGAATAAGTACGTACTTTTCAGCAACGTAACATAATTTAGAGAGGTATTTTGTGGCAGTCAAGAGGTTTAATTTAATGTATTTGCTGTCAACATTTCTTGTTTTTCAGCTTTGTGGAGTTGTATAGCCATTAGTACTTATTAATTCAGTATATACAAATTCTTCTTAAGTCTTCACCCCACGTGTTTATTCAGATACAAGTAGCATTATACGAATCATTTTAACAATATTTTGAACAGGTTGAATTTTCACTTGTACGCTTTATGATTTAAATGTATTCATTCATGGCAGCTGCATATCTCAACTCTGGAGGAATCTGTATTTTAATAAGTGTGAAGTGATATTAAAGCACATTCCCTAGTGTGTTGCTGTAAGCAGCAGGAAATACATGCTGAAGTGTGCTAAATTGCAGTGGCTTAACAATCACTACAGTCAGAGAATAATTAAATAAGGATAGAATCATACACACAAAATAAAGAGCTTATTTGACCTAAATTAAGGGAAAAAAAGATTTCAGGTTAAAGTCTTATTGAGAGGGTCATCAAGCTATTCCCATTTGTTTCTGAACATTGCATATGATTAAAAGAAGTATTTTTTTTCCACCTCCTTCCATTAAAAATAGTAAGAGAGCATATGAAACTGTAAACACAGGAAAGGCTAACACCCGTTAATTTGTATGGGGCTCTGTAATATTATATTTATATTACATTTGCATGATGCTGAATAAGCAACATCATGAATAAATAAAGGATGAAATCGCCAAGAATCCCACTGCAACAAATAGAGTAGTTTCCAGCTACTTAGAGTTTATTTTTTATTTATGGA
The DNA here is from genome assembly GCF_000705375.1 of Tinamus guttatus. The sequence continues at coordinate 4,440 of NW_010588949.1, read as the reverse complement.
GGAACTAAATGAAAGCCAAAGTGAGATCAGTCATCCTCAGATACACACTAGGAATTTCTGGAAGACAGGTAACAAACAGAATGGCTTTAAGCCCTGCAGAAACAGCATGAAGCTCACAAGCAGGTGAGCTCCCAAAATACTACCCACTGAGTTTATAAAGCATTGAAAATCAGCATATCCACTTAACACCATAATATCACAGTGTTGCTCCTCACAGTACATGTGAAGAACCTGGAACAACAGGACACATATTCTGCTGTCTTGTATAGGAGACAAATATTATTTAATGATAAAATTGGCTGTAGATGTCAGAAAAGCAGTGCAGAAGCTGTACCAAGCCAGTCTTCCCAGAGCGATAGGTCAAGAAGAGCGTAAACTAGCAAAGCAAGAACAAAAAGGGGGAGTGGGGAAAGCAGCATTCATTTCATTTTGAAATTGCATAATTACATATTAAGAAACAGATTTAAAAATGGGAGAATTTGTTAAATTAGTGCCCTGACTGATAGAGGAATTGATTACAAAATTAAAAAGCAGCAGATGATTATCCTTGTTCTGTATGGCAGAGGAATAATTTCTTTATGCACACACACACTCATGGCTGCTTTTAAAGTCCTACTTCATAAACCTGAAATAATTAGGAGTCAACAGCCCAGCAGAAATAATTTAGATGGAATAAATGTGGATGATGTTGGGAACAATTTGATAATGTTCTGTGACAATTACAACTGTAAAAGAATATTACATAGAGAAAAATATCAGCTCAGGCAGGAGAAAAAAAGCTAGCAAATATAATTTTAAAAAATGGAAAAGAAACCAAGGAACTTGATAGCAAACTAGAAGTTAGGAATTGGTAAAAGATATGCAGGAAAGTAAGGACATACTTGTCCACTGGGACTTTACAAGTAATAAAAAGTAATTTATCACTTCTCCTATCAGGAATAAACGAAATCCTAACAAGCAGCATTCAATAGCGTATGCTGTGTCTAAGTACACGTGCATCTTTTATATGGAATAGTCCTCAGCATAGTTCTATACTTGCAGAAATATCAAGTATTGATGTCTGAACATGGTAGTGATGAAACAGTGATTGCAAAAATAACTCCACAGGGTATTACACAGCAGCGACTGATGTTATACACTCTTAATTAGCAACGTGAAATAACTTGGACCAAATAGTTCTAAATAGCATTTTGGACTTTTGATGATGATTTTCAGTGAGCATTAAAGCCTGTCCTGGACATACGCTTTCAAAGTCATAATTAAAAATCTAAACTTTAGTGATGCAACATTGTTATCCAATAGTATAAACATGGATGCAAATATTTCTGCATACGAGCCAAATACGTAACTTAGGAGGACCACAGTCCATGCTTGGGGGTATATCTTCTTCCCCCCTTTCTTCTGCTGAAAACTGAAAGTCAAGGCTGAAAAAATTAGTAAAACTGAAACTGTAACTGCCTCTTAACGCAGGCTGGTGTATGAAGGTGTATAAAGAGAAGGGAAGATGTAGAGAAATCAAACACTGAAGAGTATTATACTCCGAAGGACCACTACTGCTAAATGATAACAGTTAATGGAAGCTGCCTGTATGCATATCTTTTGTGCTGGAAAAGGTATGAGATAAGGCATTTAGTACTTCATAAGTATCAGGGCTGCGTGAACCAGTCGTGCTCTTCCTGAGATTCTTGCAGCTCAGCAGATAAATGGGCAAAGATAAAACTGAAATTTTTATCCGTCCTCCTTGAAACATAGTAGGAGACTGAGAGATTGAAAAGGCAGCAGCTACACAGAGAAATACTATTTCACGTCAAAGAGCAGAGCATTTAGTAGGAATATTTGTTTTCTATTTAATTACTCACATTTCAGAAATCCTAGGTCACTGTTTTCTGTCTTGTGCATCTTACTGCTGAGAAAAATGCATTAGCACTATTCTACTTTTAAGCAGACCAGTTTTCCGATTTATTAAAATACCAGACTGAATCAGGCTTCAGGTCACTTGGTAGGAATGGAAAATTGTATTGTTTTTACATCATTTTAATGTGTTACCTATTTTATATGAAAGTAATTTCTGCTAGTACATTTTCAGCAGGTCTTTGTGAGCACTGTATAAGAGACAGAAACAGTAAGAAGGAAGAAATGTAACGAGCCTGTTATTTCTGTTTTTAAGGAAATCAGAATGAAATATTCAGTAGATTATTTCTGCTCAAGCATTAACAACAGTGCAACTTTCTTCTACATAGTATACAGCTGTGATGTGTAATTCAGTTAGGTTTCTTATTTCTCTATTTTGCCAAAGAAGAGTTGACAGTTGTCATGAGGTATCAAGATGTATTAATTGAGTGTTTGCCCTCTCCATTTAAAATGTTTGCAATCAATTATTTCTATGAATTTCCATAAATCTCGTATGATAGTTAAGTCATTTGTCACTCTGTGGTGGTGGTGGTATTTAATGGTAGACATGAACACATAGAAAAGCGTAGGCATACGCATCTGCAAAGAAATGTCAAAGACTAACCAACCTGGCAAATCTAGCTAGCCCTGTATTCTGCCTTGTAAAATCATCCTGTGAAAGTGTACAGAAAATCAATGTTGTCGGTGATATTTGTTACCTGAGATCTGCAAACCACCTGCTTATCAGATTGTGGCATTAACCTATCTGAGCAGGGAAAGGGCAAGCTAGAAAGACAAAGTAGAATATATATATTATCTACAAAATATAGACTAAATTTAAGGAGAGAACTTTCAGTGGGCAAAAGGTAAAAAATCAAATATTCATATAGCCATTTCCAACAGAGATATGTGAGTGCCATGTATATAAATTCTACAGTGAATCTTTACTGAGTCTGCTCAATAGAGGAGATAGACTAAATAGAAAAAGTCAAACAAGGGACCTTTTTTGTGTCTGTTTAAGATTTATAAAGACAGGACAATCTTCTGTATTCATTGGAGGATTTGGTCAGATATATTGTCCCAGTGAAGCTGCTAAAGTAGATTCAGGTTTAGTGGGGGTAAGAAATGACAGGAAGTTGGAGGAAGGGTGGGAAAAAAGAAGGAAAGCTTCAGAAGAAAAGATAAGCTCAAGTACATATTACTGCTTCTGATTTATAACACCAGTGCAACATAAATATATTGGGGGCTACTGATTTTGCAGCCTAGTACTGATGCTGTGAAAATTTTCTAGTGTATTTATTCCTGTTATAATGGAAATCATTCCAGTGATGATCAGTGGTGTTGCTGTGAATGTTAAACAGTGTTTACAAGCTCTAATGTTTATGAAACGCCAATAATAATCTCATGCACAAAATTTTGAGCAAGAAATTTTTAATTCCATTTCTTGGTTACTTGTACTGGAAGTGTTTGCAAATTCATTCAATCAGAGGACAGATGTAACTTATCTGTGATTTATGTACCCAACACAGAAAGGAAAAAAATGCATTGGGAATATTTGTGCTCAGTCCACTGAGTACAAAACCATATTAATTAATTACTATTCAAATCAGAATTAGATTAAAATGTGATATTCATAGAAAAATCATTCACATATGAATTATTCATTGTCATTTCTTTTTTTCTTTCTAATAATATGGCTTATGGTCTTCAAAATGTAGCTGTGAACAAACAATTCAGAGAAGGGTGTTATCAGTTAAAACACCTGGCTTTTTTAGTTTTGGAACATCTTATTTTCATTAGGGACATCAACATAAAGGTGCTTTCTATAGTAAATTAACTTAGAAATGAAGAACCATTGTAAACTGAAAAGTTTTCTTATAAAAATGACAGAGTATTTTAGTAATGTTAAATCTCCATTGATATTTCTTAAAAATAAAATTTCAAATCTGCACTTTTATGAGAATTAATTATTAAAAAAAAAAGTGGAGAAATATTCCTTCACTTCCACAAACTACACAGGTCACTTTTCACAGCTTAACAGGTTTAACAGGTTAACATTCCCAAAATGGCTTTCAAAGCTAAATATGGCATTCAATTGCTAGGCATCTTTTGGTGAACAATCAGTGGATCCTTGAGCTCTACTATCAATCAGTGCTTATTTTTAATCTCAGAAAAGGATAAATTGGCTGAACTGAACTGACCTAGGAAATGCTGTTGCCTTTGGCCAGCCCCCTTCCTTCATAGCTATGGCAATTGGCACACAGGACACGCTAGCTGCCTTCCAGGGTATTCAGATATTTAAAAATTCCTTTCCTCTGCTTCAGAACAGAACAGTTACAAAATGCATCAAAAACAGAGCTTCAAAATGGTGCTATTTGGCTTACAACTAAACTACTCCGATTTTATTAATTATTAATCTCAACGTTAAATACACCTTTTGGACTCAAAGAGAGATCTGGATGGGACTATATGTTAGATATTAGCACTACTGCATTTGTCAATCAGTCTCTACAAGATCACCATGGCATATGGCAGCTTAACGACTGGCTG
>NW_010588948.1:192961-213733 GCF_000705375.1 Tinamus guttatus | reverse complement strand
TATATATATATATATATACATTTAATATTTATTGTTATATTGTTCAAGTCTTTCTTTCGAGCTAATGAATACAGCTAAGGAAGTATAGTATTCATAATAAAAGAAGATGCTGACTGTAAATAACTAGATGAAAGTTAAGATTAGAATATCTGTGTGAAGATTTGTGCTTGCTATGATATTATGGGAAGTCCATTATCTGACTTCTTCAGATATTAGCAGACTTTGATAAGCCTGAAAAACAATTAATATTGCCTAATACTAGTTAACATTAAAAACTAATTCTAACACCAACCTTTCTAAAAAGCTATAAATGTTCCTCCAGAATTAAAACCACACAGGTTTTAGAATCAGAAATAAAATGACATGAGAAAAATTGCTTGCAGCTATAAGATAAGATTTCAAACAAGTTCTCTCAATTCTTACTTATTCCCTATACTTCCCAATGGATTTTGGTCTGCACCAGATATCAGTCAGATCAAAATATGGATTTGGCAGGCAGAAATTTATAAGCAGCTGCTGGATTTTTAATCTATTAGATTTTTTCAGTAGCCTCTTGAGTAACTGCAGTGTGATACGCATAACATTGAAACTGATGGAAAATCTCGAATTAAAATCAATAAGCTTTGGATCTGTCCTATAGTTCCCATACATATTTGAAATACAACTGGATGATACAACTACAATACTCAGGAAATGATATCTCTATTGCCTTTATTTTTATTTTATTTTTATTTTTTTTTGGTGCTTCACATGAAGATGCATGTCAGAGATGTCCAAGCTGCTTATTTTAAGACACATGACTTCAAGACATGGAGGAGAACTGATTTCAAAATGTTTATTTAACAACTTCCTGTGTTGCCAAAGGACTAAGAAAGTATTTTATGTGCAGCTGAAACATGCATGCCACCTTGCTGCTTTGCAAAGATAACCTTTAATATGTTTTCTACTGCTTTCAAATAACAGACTAAATCATTCTGAAGCTTTTTTTTTTTTTGCTTATCACAACAATATCCTCTATATCCTCTTTCTTTTTTCTAGTTAAAGAACTTAATTAAAGAATAAATACTTCAAGTTATAATGTTATATGTTTTAAAATGATATTTATCATTGGAATCTTGCAGCAATCGATATTTTTCCTTCAGAATTAAAATCAACTGGAGATAATCAAATGAAAACATTCAATATTGCAATAATGTCAAATGACAAACTTCTTAACATTGAATATATTGTAAGACTACTAGGTAACAAATTACAGTTGCCATTGAAATAATATTGGAAAAGGAAGGGAGTGTTTTCTTAGAGCTAGAGAAATCTAAATTTCTGCTGTGCAATTTGGTAATATACTTCCCAAATTATGATGATTCTTATAATCATGATGTATACAAATCCATACATAGAATTGGATGTGAATTTAATTATTGTGTTATTTTTAATCATTGCTTGACTCTGCAGTGAATTGCATGAAAATAAGTTTAATTTTGTCTGAATCGTATAATTTGGTTCACATAGCTGGTCTTAAATTTATTAATACGTGACTAATCTTCTGTAAAAGAGCTGCCTGTGCTTTATATTATGGATAGTTTTAATTTAAATCATAACATTTCATGTGCCTTTAAAAATAATACTTTCACATATTAATGTGGAAAAAAAATCTAATTTCAGTTTTCATTCATTCTTATGCACAATATAACTGAATAAAAATGAATACATTTGAGTAAAATAAAGGAAATTGCATACAAATTAATCAAAGTAAAAATGCAATGATACTTCTATTCCTATATATCATTCTATTTTTCTTATTACATTAATGTCATTTTTCCTTAAAATTGTTCTTGTATTATGTGAGAAGGAACAAAGAGAAGGCTAAAATATTATTGTTATTTTAAAGAAAGCTCCTCAATCTGAAGTAATGACAATGGCAATTTCGTATAATATACATTCACACGAAATTCATGAATATTAACACCAAAGACCAAAATGCTTTTTGAAATTAGTCAGGATTTTATTTAAATATCTCATGCAATTCTGAGGAGAGATTTTTCCTTTATTGCATTCAATATGTTACAAATAAAAAAAGGCTTGTTTTTTATTTATTTATTTTAAATAACTTCCACCCTACACAAGATAATTTCCCAAAATTTACCATACTGTAGCACTGTTGATGTTAATCAGCTGTTAGTCATCTGCAGAGAATAGAACAGAGGCTATAGATGACTTGGAAATTCCATAAATTCTTTTTCAAATACAATCTGTATGCATGAATACTTTCTTTAGTATCTTTTTACATATCAAAAATAAAATCTTTGCTCAGATTTCCACCTGACAATAGAAATGCCAGACAAAGAGTTTATAATGTCTAAATCATTACAATGATTTAATTTCATATGGCTTTATAAATTTTATTAACATTCATTATAGACTATTTTAGGCTGTCATGGTCATTTGCAACAAACTGGAAAAAAACAAAATAAAACAAAACAGAAAAGTTGTAATTCATAATGGTATAACTTTAATTTTATCTTTAGTTTATTTTGTCTTTGGAAAGGAAAACACAACCTGACACTAAAACATTTCAGTCTTTAAGTTTTCCGTATATAAAAAGATACTTCCTAACACTGGAGGAAGTTTCTGCTTCTGGAGTTTGTTCTCCTCATCCATGTGAACTTTTAGCAAGAAGTGGAAGAGAAATAAAAAGGTCCTATACTTTTTTATGTCAAAATACTCAGATTACTGTGTTTTTCTTTTTTTAAAACAGTTACAGGAGATAAACTTTAGGATACATACCACATCACCATACCTGCCTGTGTTTCTCCTGCTATGCTTGCCAAATAAGTGAATTACATTTCATTCTTTCTTACATGTATAGTATAAGAATTACTACAGCTGCATAAGAGAAATTCAAGACTTGTTTATTTGATATTACTGTTTTTCTTAGAACACAGATAATTGACTGCTCTGTATGCTTTATACCACATAAAGCATCTATACTGCATAAAACATCTATGGTAGACATTATAGAGTGAGGCAAGGTTCATTAACAATCTGTAACATTTGCAATGAGATAATATTTGTTTTCTCAAGCTTTTTTTTTTTACTGCTACATGTTTCTAATGAATTGATTTTGCAGTGGACTTTGAATATAAAATCATCTGAGACACACCTCTCCTAGTTGCCTTAGGGACTGTTCATACAGTGGGAATGATACTGTGTGACTTCTTTTTTACTGCTACATGTTTCTAATGAATTGATTTTGCAGTGGACTTTGAATATAAAATCATCTGAGACACACCTCTCCTAGTTGCCTTAGGGACTGTTCATACAGTGGGAATGATACTGTGTGACTTCATTAATAATTCATAGAATCATAGAATGCTTAAGGTTGGAAGGGACCTCTAGAGGTCATCCAGTCCAACCCCCCTGCACACGCAGGGTCACCTAGAGCACGTGGCACAGGACTGCATCCAAGCGGGTTTTGAAGATCTCCAGAGAAGGAGACTCCACAACCTCTCTGGGCAGCCTGTTCCAGTGCTCTGTCACCCTCACTGTTAGGAAATTTTTCCTTAAGTTCCTGTGGAACTTTTGGTGCTTCAGTTTGTGGCCATTACCTCTAGTTCTGTCAGTGGCCACCACTGAAAAGAGGCCAGCACCATCCTCCTCAGTGCCTCCCTTGAGGTACTTATAGACACTGATCAGATCCCCTCTCAGCCTTCTCTTCTCCAGGCTGAACAGGCCCAGCTCCCTCAGCCTCTCCTCGCAGGGCAGATGTTCCAGGCCCCTGATTATCCTTGTGGCCCTGCGCATTGTACACATTAAGGTGCTGAAGTTACTGGAAAAGTGGAAAACATCGTTGCTGTTGAGTGCAATCCAATTTATCCACATCTCTGTACAAAATTTTTGCACATAGGATTAAACATCTCATCATCAACAGCTGCAACACAAAAAGGAGACACTGGGTAGAGTGTCCTTATGTCTGTTAAGCAAGCAAAGTTACAGGAAGAGACAAAATAAGCATGGACAATTATGGGACTTTTTCTTTAAATTTTCACAATCTCCTGCTAACGATTTATGTCTGCTGCAAACCTGGTTTGCTGCACGTACAGAACCTTCTAACACAGCTATATTTCTGAAAAGAAAAATCTGACAAATTTAGGTTAATTTCCATGCAAATGCCAGTTTGATTTTACCTGTGAAATACGCTGTTACTTCTTCCAGTGCTATTTATACAACAGTATAATTCTCTTAAAAATATTTTATTCAAGAGTATCATGCACAGATAATCTTTACATGATTTTTACTACTGGACATTTGACATAACTGAACATAAATAAGCCTTTTTTTTCTTTCCTATAATACATATGACAAAAGCTATGAGCACTGTCAGGCTGCTTTCACACTACTTGGGAAGATATTTGATTAAGATAAATAGCAAGGAGGCATTTTGTCTTTCATTTGCAAATAAAGGGTATTTGACAGTAAGTAAAAGAAAAGAGATAAATTTGTTGGTCACTTATGACTGCCCCTTAGCAAGTTTGACTACAGCAGGAAGAACAATTATGATATTTGAACATATGTGACATGAGCATATATCCTAAGGCAGTCTGTTTGCAAGCAATCCATGACAGACAGGAGTTCTATGAAACAAACTGGAGTTGACAGAGTCCATAAAAGAAGATCTGTATTTGCCTGAAGATGTGAAGTACCAGACAAAGAGCTGTAAGTATTGAATGTCTCAACATAGGGTACTATGCCCTGTGGTTTTAACGGGGCATAGATACATACAGAAGGTTTTTACATATTCTGAAATAAACAAAAAGGGGCTTTCCTTGGTCTGAGTATATGTTATAGTGTGAGGTCAAGAAAGAGAAGATATTAAAACTTAAAAACCATTCCAAAGTGTCAGGCAACATGGGCTTGTTTTACCGAAGGCAGGCAGCTTGGCTCCTAGTTAAAGAAAATTGCAGTTACATAGAAATGATTAACCTGGCAAACTGGGGATATCTGTAAATGGCCTACTTTTCATAAGGCACCCTTAATCATTTCCTTAAAATCAGATCCTAAAACTATTATAACACATTGTAAGTGTTTGTACTGGCATAGAGCCTTTTCGCAGATAATTTTTAGGAAGATAAATACATAGTAATATCATAGGCAGCATAAATGATTACAGTCAGTTTTCAAAAGTAATTTTACTTTAGGGTTCTTTCTGAAATGATCTCTGCAGCTGTACACAATCCTTCTAAGATAAACAGCGACTTCTCAATTTGTTCTTCAGCAGTAGGAAAAGGAAGGAATCCCAGATGGAGCTCTGCCACAGAAGTGTGAAGAGCAATTTAGTCTTTAAATCAGGATTAAGTTCTAAGTTGTCTCTAATGATGGAAGCTCTGGAGAGCCTCGATGAGCAGAACTATGCAGATCAGTGTTTAACGAGTTTCTACTAGTTGGTTGCTGGCATAGCAAATCTGTATTTAAACAGATGGTTAAATAGAAAACTGGACAAAAAGTAGAAGTTCTGACACAATCCTCAAAACAGAGAATACTGAAGATCAGCCTGGCATTTTATGGACAAAGTATTAAGACAAGAAATAGTATAAGCTGATAAGAATATCTATGTAGCTGTCATCATATTTTTTGGTCTATTAAGGAAGCCCTACTCATAATGCTTATAATGCTTGTTTCAATCTTGTTCTTGTTGCCTTTCAAGACTCATGTAGCTTAAAAATAATGTATACATGCTCTTCTAATAGGTGTTAGTGACATATATGTTGTTGCTTCTTTGATATAGTTGGACAGAGTTCTGCTGAGCAAGTGGCACTGGTCTAGGACATCCTCTCTCATATTGATATATATTACTGAAGTAATTTAAGACACATTCCATCTATAAGGCTCATGTACCTATAATGAACTGTGTCCTATAATGAACTCTATCATGTATCATGGTATCACCATTGCTATTAAAAAAAAAAAAAAAAAAAAAAACACACGTTCCTTACTGATTTTCCAAATAGAATCAGTCAGCCTTTCTTTATCTGTATTTATACTGAGCTGCCTGGATCTTGCTTGTTTCATTGTTAAGTGATCAGGTAGGTATTATCTGTTACAATTTTGGTATAACTTTGAGCAGTTGTGTGATGTAACACCTACCATTGTCATATTTTTAATGTGTTTCTGTAGCTAATAAATAGTAAAACCGGTTACTATTCTGTGTAGAGACTATTCTGTACATTCTGAGTTATAGGGTGTTCTGTGGCCACACCTGGACTATTGTGTTCGGGTCTAGGCTCTACTATACAAGAGAGACATGCAGCTACTGAAGCGAGTCCAAGAAATGGTCCCAAAGATGATTTAGGTTCTGGAGCATCACTCATATGAGGAGAGGGATTGTTTAGCCTGGAGAAGAGAGGACAGAGGAGGGATCTTATCATAGGTATTTATACTGTTGGTTAAGGAAAACAAAAAAAAAAGAACCCCGCAGAAGCAGGATCTCTTCAGTGGTGCCCAGTGACAGGACAAGGGACAAGGGGAACAAATTAGAATACAGGAAACTGCACTTAAAAGTAATAAAATAACTTCTGCACTGTGATTGTGAATGAAAACTAGAAGAGGTTGTGGAGTCTCCATCCTTGGAGATATTCACAGACTGACTTAACACAGTCCTGGGCAATACGCTCTAGCTCACTCTGCTTTGGATAGAGTGGTTGAACCAGATAGTCTCCAGACACGTCTTCCAACCCCAGCTACTCTCTGGTTCTGTGAGTCTGTATGATGGCTTATTTATAACCTGAGAATAATTATACAGTACACTGGAGTACAGGTATAGTATGATAGCAGAGACCTTAAGATCAGAGGAAAGAAACAAATCATTAGTGGTCAGTTATTGATCGTTACAGGAATACAGTCTTCGGTCCTGGATGGTATTGATCTTAGGGATAACACAGAACAAGTATTCAATATATGTATAGGCATATGCAAATGTAAAATACACCTCATTTGGTGAATTAGCATATGATGTGGAATTGCTGACAAATGAAAAAAAAAACTATCAAGTGTATTAAAAAATGTACAAACATAACCCCAAGTGGAATCCAGAGTGAGAAAGAAGAAACTCCTACCACCAACATCACACTCCTTTTGACAAAGAAACCAAGATATCTAGATATTCTTCCTCCATTTTTAGCACTTATTTCCTCTTCACTACCTGCTATCTTGTTACACACTATTATGTCTTTTGTCATCAAATGGGCATCAGTTGCACCATTAGAGGCATTGATTCCGTATTCTAAATTGCTGTGCACCTTTTTTTAACTATGAGACTAGCCTTTTAATTGTTTCTGCAATCTCTGATCTTTTGCTAGTTAACATACATGCTAGCAAACATTACAACACTGTCCATGAAAAATAGCAATGGAGGATGTCAAGTGGCATTTCCCTGACAGCAAAAGAGCCTAAACATACAATAGCTATGCAAACAGCCTCATATAATGTGTAGAATTTAAAAAGATAAATTATAAATAGGATGGGAGTAAATCACACTGGAAAAAAAAATCTTGATTTCCCACCCACAAGATAACAATATTCTGCTTCATGAGCTGAATGTATGATTGAGTTCTGAAATATTAAGGAACAAAGTCTAAAAAAATAGAAAAATATTATCTGTTTCTTTTCAGATAAATCTTTCAGAAAGGAACACCTTTTCTGGTTAAATTGTCTAGGAGGGACATTATTTAATTTTCTTAAAATGAGGTATTGGTGGGTTTAAGACACACACTAAACATGGCATATGTTTGATTGTTGAGTATGCCATATACAAGAAACTTGGTTTATAGAATATATTTGAAGATACATTTATAAACTGCCTGATGCTATGTAATATATTTTTCAGCTTTTTTGACATCATGACTAAAAATGAGAGGCTTCCCCTGCCATGTTCATAATCTTTGATGCAGTATTAACTTAGCAACTGAAACTTTAGTCACCATATTTTCCAAGATTGTTTAAAATTTCTAAAAGAGGGCAAAATCAGTGATATGGAGGAGTTCACAGAAAAGAGGATTAACCTGAAATACTACAAAGAAAATTTAAATATGTGTTAAAGAAGTTTGAAAGATATGTAACCTGCCAAAGGAAAATCAAAGGAATACTTGCATAGCTTACTGACTGGATGTATTATATATTTCTTTCATGGTATCTAACAAAAAACTTGAGATCTGTAGCAAAGAGAAAGATGTTTTTCCTCGAGTACTGGTTAGAATATGATTTAGCATAAAATTCCATTAATGATCCTACTGAAAGAACACATTACCAGTATAAAAGGAGATCAAGACAGAGTGACTTTAAAGAATGAGCTGATATTGAAAACAGATAAAGGAAGTAGAATAAATAGAAGTAGAATAGGTAGAATAAACATACTTAGTAAAATAAAATAAAAGTGAAAGTCTCTTACTTTTACAGACTACTAATATTTCTCAGATAAATCCAAAACTCACTTTCTGAAAAGAAGCGAGGATGAAGAGAAATGTGAATATTTGATCACAATACAACTATGAATTGTTAATATGATAAAATTATGAAGTGGGCAAATTTAGACCTGGAAAAAATAATACAGATTAAAAATACTGATTGCTTCATATGATGTTTTCTGAAGCTTGAATTTGTAATACTCTCTTCTTGAGCAATAAATTCAAAGGGGAAAGGGGACAAAAGACAACTAGTTAATCACATCTCTCTCTAGAAATATATTTAGGGAGCAGTTTTGCCTTAGCTGAAGGTCAATTCTGGTATAAGAAAAAGTTTTCCAGATATGTATTTAACCTGCTTAATGCAAGAAAATATTTGGCCATTTAAATGACTATCTGGGAAATCCTCCAGTTAGGAGCACCGAAAGCCTAATTGAAAATTGACTTTGAGCTTATGGCTGAGTTTGTGGAATGCAGTGGCTTAAAATAACAACAGATTGGATTGCTACAGAAGATCTTTTGCAGTCATTCTTTATTCCAGCAATTTAAGAATATGAATAGAAACAAACAAACAAAAAGCTTAAAAACTACATTATTAAAATGAATGTAGGGCATCAATATCTCCTTGCCCCACAATATTGCTCATATTGCTCCTCAGCGGACCCTATAGACCTTATGAGGAGTGGTTGAGGGAGCTGGGGCTATTTAGTATGGAGAAAAGGGGGACTCAGGGGAGACCTCATCGCCCTCTACAACTATTTGAAAGGAGGCTGTAGTGAGATGGAGGTCGTTCTCTTCTCCAAAATAACTGCAGATGGAACAAGAGGAAATGGCCTAGAGCTGTGCCAGGTGAGGTTCAGGTTAGACATTAAGAAGAATTTCTGCATAGAGTGGTGAAGCATTGGAACAGGCTGCCCAGGGAAGTGGTGGAGTCACTGTTGCTGACAGTGTTCAAGAAACATGTAGATGAGGTGCTTAGGGATATGGTTTAGCAGGTACACTGTTGAAGGGCTTACAGTTGTACTCGATGATCTTGAAGGTCTTTTCCAACCATAATGATTCTATGATTCTAAGATAAAGAAGAAATTGTCATTATGAGCATCATATTCATCCAGGCAAAAAGGAGGAAAACCCCCACCATGTGCATAATCTTCCCACTGAAGAACCTCAGGAAGTCTCTCCCCTGGCTGAAACTGTTGACACTAAGACCCAGAGAAGCAGTGGAAGTCTCAGCGAAATACCAGCAAAAAACAAGAAAGCATTAGGAGAGGTTCTTTTTATAGCAGCTTTCAACTGCAGTGTATTTATGGGATTTGTTTTGTATCGATAATTTAGGTGGTGAATTTTAGCATAATTGTGCTTGGACCGATAATAACTGTTTCATTTTGGTTATATTACGAAAGTTTTACATAGATAAACAATGTATTCTTGGCTTCACGTGCAAGGCGTCTTTTGCACATAATAATCTAAACAGACAAAGGAAAAGTGACAGAATATAGAAACAGGGTGAGACAATTACAAATAAGTCTTATGAGTTTGTTTTAATTTTTAAATTGTCGAGAAGGAGCTATGTTAGAAATGACAAGGGATTAAAGGGATTACCTAAATTAAAAAACTGAAAGAAAGAGTAAAAACAGTAAAGAAAATGTCTCATTAGTCATGTGGACATACTGATGTAACTAAAAATGTGACCAGTCCTACCAAAAGTCCTAACAAAAAGGACTAGTGATATCCATATATAAGAGCTCCTGCACAAACTGCATTCATTTTGCCAGCCTGCAGTGTCTATGTGACAATCTCCAAGATTTAATTCCAAGCACACAGAAAGTATAAGCCTCTCCTATGCATAGATTTTGCTGCCCAAAACAGGGCCTCCTATGGTCATTTCTTAATCCATAGTTTAGTAGTTACTAACTTAAAGTTATCTAGCTTAGTATAGATTTGCTTCACTGCCATTGGTGCTACAGAAATAGAAACTACCCTTCATTTACCAGAAATCTACTGAAATCAAACCTATACTGATATGACATATACCTGCAATGTATTAAATATTAGTGAAACATTGATACTGACATTTTGAGGAACTCTGAGCTGAAGAAAAAACCCAAATTAATTCAATTTATCTTGTTCAGTTTACCTTTGATTAAGCAGATTTTTACTAGGAGAGTTCTTGCACATCTTCCATATATAAGACTCACTCTATTTCTGGCTACATCTTCAATGATTTCCGATAGTTATTCTCAAGATTCACTTGACCTATTCTTACAAACTGTATTTAGTGTTTTAGATTTTTATATCCATTTTCAAAGATTTCTTAAAGCAATAAGAGAACTGAGCTTTTTTCCATCCGTTAATAATTATTCAATCTCTTCTTCAGCTTGAAACTGTTGGGAGTAATATTGTTTCCATGTGTCAGACAAGAGTAATTCATTTCATTTTCTGTTATTTCTCTTCTTCCATCAGTGCTGGTAGGTATGACTCGATACAAGCACACATTGGTAGACATTTGTTCAAGAGCTAGCTATATTTTCTGCAGTCTTTCAGAAGAAAGAAATTACATTAAACATACTATCCAGTCCTTAAAAATCCAAATGAATGAAACTCCAGCACAAGGCAGTGACAGATCTGACACTTCTTTGAGAGCAGTTCAAGCCTTTGTTTTAAGCTTTGGGGAGCATCAATATCATTGAGCTCTGCTTGACTGTCAGAGCTGCAGGCAGATGAGTAGGCAGCTGACTTGGCCTGCTACTGAGGTTAAGCTAACTGAAATGGACAAGAGAAAATACAGGACATGATTTGAGAAAACTACGGTATGTACAGGATAACAATCTGAAAAACTGACAAAAGTTCGACAGCACGGCAAAGGATGGCTGGATATCATGGTGCTGCTGGAAGCTGTGTGAGAAAGGGCCACGGAAGGGCCACAGACACCTGAGAGTGGGGGTTCACTGAGCAGGGGCTCAATGGGGGAGTGTAATAGTGCAGAGGCAGCAGCACCAGGGTGTCCATACCAACTGTGTGCAGCCATGCATTTACAGAATCACAGAATCACAGAATGGTTGAGGTTGGAAGGATCTTCTAGAGATCATCTAGTCCAACCCCCCTGCTGCAGCAGGGACACCTAGAGCACATGGCACAAGGTGGCATCCAGGCAAGTTTTGAAGATCTCTGGAGAAGGAGACTCCACAACCTCTCTGGACAGCCTGTTCCAAGGCTCTGTCACACTCCTAGTAAAGAAGTTCTTCCTTGCATGGAGCTGGAACTTCCTGTATTACAACTTGCACCCATTACCCCTTGTCCTGTCACTGGTCACTACTGAGAAAAGTTTGGCCCCATCCTCCTTACGCTCACCCTCAGGTACTTTTAAATGTTGATCGGATCTTCTCTGTCTTCTCTTATCCAGACTAAACAGGCCCAGCTCACATAGTCTTTCCTCATAAGAAGATGCTTTAGGTCCTCAATCATCTTTGTGGTCCTACGCTGGACCCTGTCTAGAAGCTCCATGTCTCTCTTGTACTGGGGAGCCCAGAACTGCACCCAATACTCCAGGTGCGGCCTCACCAGAGCTGAGCAGACGGGCAGGATTCCCTCCCCTGACCTGCCGGCAATGCTCCTCCACATGCACCCCAGGATCCCATTGGCCTTCTTGGCCACAAGGGCACATTGCTGACTCATGGTTAACTTGTTGTCAACCAGGAATCCCAAATCCCTCTCTGTGGAGCTGCTTTCCAGCAGGTCAACCCCTAATTTGGATTGGTGCCTAGGGTTATTCCTCCCCAGGTGCAGCGCTCTGCCCTTATCCTTGTTGAACCTCATAAGGTTTCTCTCTGCCCAATTCTCCAACCTGTCTAGGTCCCTCTGAATGGCAGCACCACACTCAGTGGTTCCAGAAATCCCAGCTCTAAATACAGAGGTAATGAAACTGGGATCAATGAGGGAAAGTGATTATAAGTAGGGATTTAATTTGGCAGGGGTCGAGGGTGGTCAGGGGAAGAACCTGGGGGGAGAAAATGAAGGAATTATGGATTATGGGGGGTAGCAAATCATGCATTCAGTTGTGTTTGACGGTCTGTGTCCTGCAGATCTGCATCTGAATGTGGAGGGTTGGAACAGGGCAGTAAACCACTCTGCCTACTGTGTTGGAATGTGTTGGAACAGCTTTCACGGCATGAAGGGACCTGGTGGGCTTCTTTAGTACAAGGACTATGAAGTAAAACACAGGAAATAAAACAGTCTGTCAAAACAGAAAAAAAAGTAATAACTGTAAACTGGCACTATGTAGATCAGATAGATAATTCCACATCAAGACATGATGAAGATTCTAAGTGTTTAACAACTGTCAATCAATCTTTCCTGGGGTAATTACTCAGAAAATAGATATGAGGAAAAAAATCTCAATTTATCCCGAGAGCTGCAAAAGATGGAAACACAAGAGCTTCTTTATGGTGATGATTGAGCAGGGAAAGTACATAAATCCATCTTTCTTATAGATGGGAAGGCCACAGGTGATATTTTTGAACTTTGAAGATGCATTAGAAAGAAATTAAACCAGTCAACTGGAAAAATAAAATGTTTATTCATGGCATACTTCTCCATGGCAGAGGACATAATATTAGAAGTTTAGGCTAAATGTAGATTGCTGAACAAAATGAACTTGGAAAGAAACTAAGTAAATAGTTCCTCAGACTAAGTAATAGTTCCTCAGAAAGAAGTTTAGAAGAAGCCATTAGTGGCTAAAAAAAAAAAAAAAAATCTTTCAAAGCAGAAATCACCACACCAAAATGAATGAAACAGAAAAGAATGCTCAAAGATATTTTGAGATTCTTATTGCCCAAATGCATCAAAACTAATAATAAGATGTTTCAATTTATAATAAGCTGATTTCTAAGGCTAGCACTAGGTCGTCAAGATTAGAGGCAGCATATGTAAGAAAGAACATACTCAAATAAAATAATTTCAGTGTTTACTACAGGCATAGAGCAAAAAACAGAGAACAAGTGTGAAAAAATGCTTCAGACAGAGCTGCCAATGGAAGGCATTTAAAGCTAATAATTCACATAATAGCAAGATGTCACCACTTGATTATAGACACTCAGGAAAGAAGAACATGAACTCACTGAACTACAAACTATGATGTACCAATTATCTTTTAAATTAGTCTCAAAAGCAGAAGAACATAATGTAGCAAATAAAATGAGCAATCATAAAGGTCTCCTAACATTTTCTAGAGAACTGATAGAAGAAATGTTATTAAATGATAAATAAGTAAATATGATATATCGGAAGATAGACAATGTGATTTTCGTAGAGAACAGTGTGTCACAAAAAATTATTATTTGCAATAGGCAATAGGTTTGAATTAGGGTAGTGTACTTCTACAATCCTAAAAGATTTTAGCAAGGACGTCTGTCAAAACCTCTTAAAACATCAGGATGTGACAGACAAATAACAGATAACCTGTTATATATTGAATGATTGGAATACCTCTTCAAACATCAGGATGTGACAGACAAATACCAGATAACCTCTTATATATTAAATGATTGGAATCAATGACAGAAAAAATGGACAGTTTTTACAATAAAGAGAGATCAATTTCGGGATGAGCTTCTGTATTGCCTAATGCATTTTCATCAATTATCCAATAGAAACAATCATATTAAGGAGACAAAATTTTTGGTACTATGAGGCATGCAATTACAGAAACCCATAGCATGTATTTTTGCAGATACCATAAGAATGGCTCAAGTTAAGTGAGAGTCTGTAAGGGTTTGTATGAAATGCTCTGGAAAATCACACTCAGCTGGTTTAAGGACTAGTGTTTGACCGCTAGTTATTAATGCCTCAGTGAATAGATACCCTCTTCTTGTTAAAGACAATGTTATTGAAAGTAGTTCAAACCACTGTATTTGAATTTTGCATTTAAACAGTGTGAGAATATTTTCTATCTCTTAGCTAAACAGAACATAATTTACTTCTGGAAGGGATAGCCAACTGCAAGGCAAGGATTTTGCAAACCACAAACATTTCTAATAAATTATTTAAATGCTTTCTGAAATTAATCTTGAAGAATTGGAGCTCCTAGGTCCAATTTACTCTGGTTTCTGTAAATCCGTTGAAAGCAAGTGGTCCTGAATTCACTGCAGAGATTAAAACTAGTTTCGACAACTCTCTATTTTGCCAAGATATTTCTTTTTATAATTGACATGTAGCTAATATTCTAGCATGGAATAGAAATCCAACTTGATTACCTTTACCTTTCAGAGAATTCTATGAATTTTGAATGATAATATTTTTGGAGGAATAAAAAATCACTTTTTAGTCGTCACATTTAAAGATTCTTTCTTTGCTTCTGTAAATGCTCTGTATAGACCGCCTTGTTGAAAGAAAAATAAAGATTTCTATGGAAATGAGAAAAAGTTTGTAAGTATTTTTGAGGTACTAATTTATTAATAGCATACTAGGAACTTAAAAATCTGAAGTGGGAATTGAAATGTTTCCTAAAGTTATCGGCTCCAGATTTTTTGTTATTAACAATATCATCATCAGCTGCAGCTAAGTGCCTTCGCTATCAAGTGATACTGAATGTCATATTAATCCCTTAGCCATAAACATAAATTATCTTCCTCATTCCCTAACTACTTTCATAAAATAGTTCAACCCAAGTGACATTAATTTCAATGTAAAATAAATAAATAAAAAGAGTAGCATTTATCTAATAAGTCTTAGATATCAGATACAGGAAAACATGAACTGCACTTTAGAAAAAAATTGATGTTCTAAAGTAAGGTGTAATTGTGTTCACTGTACATAGACTGGTTACAAGATGCTATATGTAGTACCTGTGAGAAGTATAATTACTATGGCCTTTCAGAGTTTTTGAAGAAAATAGAAATGCTTACTCTATTTTACATTGTTTTTAGTAGGTTATATTTTACGGAGCCTGGAATAATTTAGCCATTTTTGCATTTTTGCATATTCACATTGGCCAGAAACAACCTAGAATTTTTATTTGCAAATTTTAAAATCAGGGACCTGAAACAAAGACATACAATCCTGCTATGAACTAGCCTTTTTTTTTTTTTTTTTTTTTTGGATATCCTGAAAGAGGCACCCTGAGCCATTGTTTCAATGATTATACAGTGGATAAAAGCATTTAGATGATCTGTGTGGGGATACTCTCATACTTATTAACAGTCAAGCCTAACTTAGAGTGAAATAGAGTTTGGAAATAGCTTTCTCATATTTCTTCTTTCATAAAGATCCTAACACTAAACAAATTAAATGCCATGGGATTCTAGGGAGAGTTATGAAAATTTCTGCCTGACAAACAAGCCTCAAACCTTGTATTTCAGGTAAGGTAGGGCTAAGTGTTATCAGATTCTGGTACTAAGAGGATAAAACTGTGCATGTCTCTATGCCTATTATAGAGACTGATCCAGAGAATCAGTAGGAAAAGGAGATTAAAGCCAGCAAATCTGCATGGTATAGCTTAATCTGATCAGATATCAGGAAGCACAATCACAGTATCACCTTTTGGAAAATTTTAAATTCTAATTTATTGCATGAACCCATGAAAAATCTCTCCAGTCACGCTGTCTTGTTTATGTGTATGTGTATGTATATATATTGCCACAAATATAACAAAATTATCCCAAAGCAAGGATTTTTCCATCTTTCAAATATCTGCATTACTTGCAAACATCCAAGTTGCATGGCATACATCATATTGCCTCTGCTACAAAAATTTCTGAAATATTGTGAAGGCCTCTCACAATTAGCTGCACTACTTTTGGTAATGTGTTAGGCAATCAAGAATAAAGACCAAAACCCTACCTGAATTTAATTTATTTATTATTCTAGCAGGGTCTAAAAAATTCATTGTGACAGATCTAATAATAGGAACATTAGAGAGAAGCCTGCCTTGCCTTTTCTTATCATCCCACCCCTATTCTCACCAACTGCTCCAAGCAGCTGAAGAAAAGACCCTGCACATCCATTGAGATCACTTTTCCTTAGCTTCTTCTGCCCATATGAACCTTATAGTAGCTATAGAGCTCCTAAAGCAGCACCAGAATTTCAGTTAAAAGTGCCCAGACAGCAGTGAGAATGAGAAAAAAAAGGACCATTGAGAGGGATTTAAAAACATTTTAATTGGAAGAGTTGGAGCTTTTCATTTAGTTTTATTTTGTTACTCTAGGCAGCTGTCTGTCTTGATCTGGCTCTAGGGACAAACTTAATGATGAGAATCACCAGGGAAAGTATAATGTCACTTCCCAGCACGCTTTGGTTCGAAGGTATTGAAGAAAATGATGATATCTTCTAAATTTCTAAATCCTAAATAATTGGTTAGAATATATTGTGCTTCAATAAGATATCACTAGCAAATAAAATATGTTCAAGAATAACACAGGTAAAATCCTCCCTGGGATTTCCCCCATCTCCCTCCAAAAAAATCCACTCTGAAGTAAAAGAACAATATTTACATCTAAAAGTGAAAGCTAATGGGCTTTGGGAGAAAAGTGCTGGCCACTGGCAGTAGTTACTGAGTTTATTATCTTGCAGTGGGCCAAAAAGGTAGAGAAAAAAATAAGTGCTACAAAACACTATGAGTTTTAAATAAATTAAGCTGCTTCATCTGATAATTAACCATGGGAAGGCATTGATTAGATCAAGATAGTAGTTAAGAAAGCAATATGCACATTCCAGGGACCACTATCATCTTGTTGGCAACCCCAGAGGAAAACAACTGCTAAGTAGCATTTCTACAGCAGGATTTCATTGTGCTGATGTTCTGTGCAGTAAAGGCGTATTGGATGGAAAAAAAAAGCAAGAGCAAACTGCATGCTGTTTTACAGACAGCTAGAGAAAATTGCAGTGTTTCAAAACTAAAGTGAAGACTTCTAGAATTATTTCTGTATTTAGCGAAAGGAAGAAGTGGGAGGCAGTCCCATTTGCTTGTTAGCATATTGAGCTGTATGTTTTCTGGATCAACAAAATTAAGAAGGTGGAAAACTGTTTGACATGTTGAGCATATTTTTTATTTCACAAGAAACGACTATCTCACTTCACAATGCAATTAAAAAAAAAGATACAAACTCTGTTCATTTACTTGCCCGTCCATAGCCATGTTTATGTCTTCTTTTAAGCTCTTTTCAAATACAGCAGATAGGCTCGACTAATTTCCAAAGCCTTCAGTCTTTTCTCTACCCTGAACTATCCTCAATCATTCTTATGACAGCAAAAAGAAATCATAAAAAAAAGAAATGATGGTTGTATTTGACTTCCACTATAGAAGTGAAATTGTACAGAATAGATTTCTAATCAATAGAATTGATCTAAACCATCAAATTGTGATTGCTGAGCTCCAGGACTCTGGTGTTATTTTCTAGATAACAGGCAAGCCTATCTGGTAAAACAATACCATTGCCTCTGAAAAATATGGTGAAATAATATGCAGGAGTACAGTTGCAACTTACAGTCACTACTTGATTACACTCCAAACTAGTTCCACAAGTGCATAATGACTTAGACTGTGACCTTATCCTGTATTTCTGGACTGTCACAAGAGTAAGGCATTCTGCATTCTTTAGTTACTCTCCCTAAATTAAACCATTAAATCTTGCCTTAGAATAATAGATGTAGCATCATTCTTTCGTGCACGTTGTGGTGGCTTTTAGTCCCACTAGCTACCTATTCACTAGCAAGCTAACTGGAATTCCAAGTAGCAGTTGTCTTAACTGACCTTTGCTTCTGGCATGTAAGATTGAACCCTGTTCATGTTTTGCACTTCTTCTTCTTTAGTAAGAAGTATAGATGAGAAGGAAATTTCACTGAACCTTTATTGATGACCAATAGGTATCCCAAAATGCGGCTACTAATTTTCACTGAAAGAAAAAAAAATTCAAAATTCCTTATTTACTTTTTAAACTCACTGAAGAACATAAAAAATAAAATGCAATCATTAAAATAGTTCTTTGTTCACAAATGCTTACCATTTCACTTGATGGAAGTACTGCGGAAGTTAAGCTGTAACTAATTATCTTTCACTAAAGATAAAAAATTAGTCTAAAATTTTACACAAAGATCAGGACTTCTGTCTTGTACTGTTATGTATATATATATATATATGTATCTTTGCAAATGAAGAGGATAATGCCAATACAACATTCTTCCTAAATTTAATTTCCGTTCTCTGTAGATTCATTTCTGTTCGCTGTAGAAATATAAAGGAAAGCTTTGCTTTGCTTTATTTTTATTTTATTTTATTTTATTTTCCTAGAAACAGATTGAAAACAGCAAGCTTTCTTATCTAGATGTTTACAGCATAGGCATCTTGCTGGAACACAAACAACAATTGAATCTGTGATTGCTTATCTATCATGGAAAGATGTGCAAAAAGATGGCATTTTAATACATCTGGTTATTATCATATAATAATAATCTAACTCACAACATGAAGCAAATTTAAGCATGCTTCTATCTGGGCTACATGCATGATATGTCATTCATGGTTTTATCCAAGTCATAAGCAGCAACCACGCAAAAGCCAAGGTTAAGGTAGTACTGTGAACAACTGAACTGAAACCGAGTTGATAAAAAAAATATGCTGGAAAAAAAAAGGGATAAGTTGCATACAGAAATAGAAGATATTTTCCTTTTGGAGCACTAAGGGAAAAAACAGGAGAAATCAAATAAATGAAATACAACTGTGAAATGGCTGTAACTTTGAGGCTATAGAAATTTATTCCACTTTTAGACATCATCCTTGGATTTTAGAAGATTTACAGCACAACAGCATCACATTGAGATAATTGTCATCATAAAAATTGTTCATTTTTAGGTCTTCACATGCCTTAGATCACTTTCTTTCTCTCTTTCTTTCTCTCTCTCTCTCTTTCTCTTTCTTTCTTTCTTTCTTTCTTTCTTTCTTTCTTTCTTTCTTTCTTTCTTTCTTTCTTTCTTTCTTTCTTTCTTTCTTTCTTTCTTTCTTTCTTTCTTCCTCTCTCTCTCTCTCTTTCTCTCTTTCTCTTCTCAAAATTCCTGTTGAAACACCATTTCTTACTACTCTTACAGCATAATAGAATCTTATCTCTCAGAGCGCTACCTTCACAAGGAATTTCTTACTACAGTGAACTACTTTTATCTATTGGTCTTCGCTCTCTGTTTTCTCAAGACACCCAGGAGAATCATCCCCAAGTTGCAAACCTTACCTTTTCTTCCATAGAAGCTGACCGAGCAGAGTGTATAAAACCTATTTGATATAAATAGACATACATATTACATCAAGTATTGTGCTTATCTTTATGGGAACTATTGCTCATTAAAGTGATAGGCCTAGGAAGTAATTGTGAGCATTCACATTGAGAGGTGGACTAGGGCTGGCATCTATGAAGCATTTTCACAGCAGAATTGAACGCCATATTCTGAAGGAATTAATTGTAAGGTTTAATTTAATCAAAGTCATTTCAGAGAGTTTTATGTTTGTTCTTGCAGGGTCCAAGCAATAGGGACCACTAGTGTCTGTGCAAGCTGATTTTTTCATTAGTAACTGATGGAGACTATATGATCTGGATACTACAGTGATTTTGCTATATTAAAAAAAACTATGAATTTCAATATCAGTATGATTTATAGCTTGTACTACATTTTTCAACTCTGTTTTTGACATTTGCTTTAGTATCTGCCAATAAGGGAGACCTCACGGCGTGTTTAGAACTGTGCTGCCTGTGCTGAAGCATGCTTGTAAATATTTTCCTAAAAAATAAGAACAAACCAAATATGAAGATTGAAAAGAGATTTTTTTAAGGGATATTATTCCCTAAAATCTTTAGGATACAAGCTTTGGTAGTGTCTTCACCACTGTACAAAGACTCAAACACAGATGAGATGTGAAATACTTCGTTTTGCCTCAGCCTCTAAGATTGGGCTTCAGTTTGTCACTGTCATAAATACACTGGATCATCTATCAAAACATGCAATCCCCTGAGTATCCCATATTTGAAACACAATGGAGAACTCTTACAGACCACCTTCTGCATGCTTTGCTAAAACACTGGATCTTATTTTGAGGCTTTTGCTAGTGCTGTCATTCATTAGCCATACTGCAAAATGTTGCAAACAGCAGAATGCATGATGAAGCTCAAAGGCTGCTTCAGGGAGGACAGTTCTATGCATTCTGTCTACCTATGCTGTTTACCCATCTAAAGAACTAATTTATAGCATATTATGTGGAGTGCTCAAAAACTAAAAGTAATGAATACAGACCACAAATCATCCATTGTAAAATAAAAATATTCTGGTATTTTAGTGCTTATTT
>NW_010588948.1:162059-185633 GCF_000705375.1 Tinamus guttatus | reverse complement strand
ATGTGAAATGGAAATGGTCTAATCCATAATGCTTAGCCTCATAGTGATAGCCTAAAGCTTTTCCAGTTGAGAACAGTATGTTGAACATATATTTGACAGAAGCTTACACTGGTAGAATATTACTTCACAGTTAGGCGACCACAAGCTGCCAAGTAATATTTTTGAAGTAATCAGAGGTTGGAGAAGGAGACGAAAGATAACCCTGAGGACAACATAACATCTATCAGAAAGGCAGGAGAGGAATAAAGACAAAACAACATACATCAGGAAAAAGCATTTTCAGTATTTCCATTGTCCAGTACTTGAAAAACCCATCTATTGCACACTGACTTAAAACCAAACATCCTGCAATAGCAAAAAGGAGCAAGAAAGGAAGTAGCACTTAGAGATGTTCTTCATCAGTTCAGTTCTTCTCCTGTTTTTGTTGTTGTAGTTGTTGTTGTTTGTTTGTTTGTTTGTTTTCTAGATATATATAGTTTTCTCAGAAAACCATATATATTAAGGAAAGATATAGCTTTCTTAGCTCCTAAGGTGAGTTTACATGTGTCCACAGAACCGGTAGACTGCTACAAGTAGATTGATAACATATGCAGCCAAATGCATGTAGATTATAGGTTTGTAGATGACATCTCACTGTTCATAGGAAAAGACTATTTGGTAAGTTGATTGAGTCAACACAAAAATGTAACAGGTAAAATAAGAAAGAATTAAGTCAAGGTACAGAAATTAGATGTGATTAATGAACCCAGCATCTAAAGAAGTAGTTTATGTAGTAGAATTGTCTTTTATAGTAAGGAGAAATCTGAAGAGAGAACAAACTGAAACTTCTTATGATGATAGATATCCAGCTGTGTATGGAGAAGTTTTGACTATTTCCAAAATGTTAGCATTTTAAGAATATCTGAATACATTTGAAAGAGTGAAAAAAAATTAAAGGTTCCCATAAAATGTTTATTTTAATGGAAGTAATTTGTTTCTGGAAGATGTGAAATATCTTTTTTCTTCATTATTTTTATTATATCCATGTGAGCTGCTAAAACTACTATCAATACCTCCTGAAGAGAAAAAATAAGTTAAATCAGAACTACTTTTATCTTCTACTTTATTTTTTAGCAGAAAATAAAAACAATAAGCCAAACCATGCAACTAATGTGCAAAACTCAATATGATTTGATATTGTGTTCTCCTTTGAAATTATTCAGAAAAAAAAAGAAACAGTGTAACTATTTTAAAGACAGTATTACTACATTAAACATTCTGTAATATTCCCAAATTCAGAACTATTGGAACATATAAGCTCAGAAACTACTCAGAAAGTGAGTATCATGTGAAAAAAAATAAACAAGCAAGCAAAAAAACCATCCAAAGAATTTTAGCATTATTTAGAGAACAGGAATAAAGCAGTTTTTAGAAGTAAATAATAAAGCTAAACAAACTAAATTAAAACACTGAAACAAACAAAAAAGCAACATTTAAAAAAAGAAAAAAAGAAAAAATCTTCTTTCCTGAAGTCCCCGTTTCAGAATTGGGGATTCCCTGTTTTTCTTTTTATTATTATTAAAAAAAAAAAAAAAAGCCTTGAGATATTTAATGAATATAGTCTAGCTACCTTATATATTTGGCTATGCAATCAGCACTTAAAGATTTATTCAGACAGAAAGGCTTCTGATTTAAAACGGTGATCCTGAAAAATCCCCTCTATCCTACTGTCTATCTAAGCCAGGGGATCTATATTTGGTGCTAGTGGTGCCAGGTTCCTAGGCGTGAGCATCCCTGCATGCTGTTACAGGACTTAGTGTCACTCAAAGGAGTGCTAACTGTACTCTTTTCATGGAACAAGTATGTTCAACAACAAAAGTACTTTTAATCTTTAAAGGGAGATTTTTAATTAAACTCGAAATTGGAAACTGGTGAGCTTCATATACAGATAGCACATGCCCAGCAGTAAGATAAAACATTCGCATAAAACAGCTTGAGAGCAAATAGGTGCTATCAGTCGCAGGTGCCTAGCACTTCCTCTGGTTCAACAAGCACCAGCAACTCAGCACGGTACTAATCCTGACTGACGTCCAGGTAAAGCGTTATTCCCCAGGTCTCCTATTGTATTTAATCCCACAAAACACCTACTACACCTGGCAGAAGATAGCAACTCACCTCCTTTCTGTGACAAACCAAGCTATTCTCCAAGTTATTGGAGATGGGATATTTTACCAAAGGGCACTAACATGTATCTCCCACACCCCATTAGTGCCCCAAAATCCTTCCCAAATTCCCAAACTCCTGGTAGCTGTTAGGCTTTTTTTTACTATATTGATTGTCTGGTAGCCTACTGTATGTACATGATATACAGGGAACTAATACAAACTTGAGATTCTGTGTTGTGTGTCACAGTTTAAAAAGGGGCATGTTCCGGTTCCTACTATCAAGCAGTGTATGTATGTCCTCTAAAAGCTTTATTTTTTTTTTTTTTAAGAATTTTGTTCAGGCTTCTGATAATACAGTGGAGGGATCATAAATCCAGAATCTCAAAAATGCATAAACACTGCAAAGTTACTCTTAGGCTATACTCTTCAGAATCCATAATTTCCTGTTTTGAGGCTTAATGCTATAAGAATAAGGCATATAAGGAGAAGGACCAAAGCCGTCTTTGAAAATTGTACTCATGGTCTCCTTTTGTTTAAAAACCTCTGGAAACAATACTTGGCTCAGCTTTATGGAATTGTGTGGTTAGATTTTACTTCCTTTCCTACTTTCTATTGATCACATGACTGCATAAATGAGAGCAAACAGCCACAATTATGCAGTTTGATCCATGACCTTGTTATTCAAAGAGTTCATTTTGTAAGTGTTTGATTACTAATAATGAGTGGAGTTTGTTTTAATTTTGTCTGCACTGAAAAGACTCCTTCCCTGCCCTTCTCATGTAAGCTGAGGCAAAAGTCATTCCTGTTTCATGTAATGTTAGCAGTTACCAAATTCATGTGCTTCATTATAGCCCTCTTCATCCCCAGAACTGACAATTATATACGTGGTATATATTCAATGCCTAATAGAAAACTGCTGCACTTCACAAGCTGTATCAGTTAAGACTGATTTGTCCTATCTGCTGCTTCTACTTGTTTTCATCCCTTATTATGGACTACAGAATTTTATTTCTATTTATAGTTGCAACTTTAAATGAACAGAAGGAGTAGTGGTAATTGCAACTGCATCTAGACTGAGACTGCTATTAGTCTTTCCTTTTTTTTTTTTTAATGATTCCCTTTTCAAGCTTAATTTGTTAAAAGTCAGCATTTTATATGCCTTTCATTCTTCTTCCAATCAATAAAAAAGGAATGATTAAAAGAGAAGTCTTTATTTCTGTTTTTCCTTCAAATCTTCAAATAAAGCATAGAAAGAAATATAATTCCTCACCAGATGATGGTCAACATTTTATTTAGCATATCCCTATAACATCTTAGAGTCTCTAAGCCCTTTCTGAGGTGAATCTGAGTTCAGTTACCAACAGAAAATATCTTAAAAATGGACATTTAAGATATACACTTGCTATTGCTCAGTTGCAGAGATGCAAGGTGACCAGTAGCAAGTATATCACTAAAACGTCTAAATCTACTAGCTGGTATTATCGTTAGATACCAGAAGAACTTTTCAGTAAGTTTACTTTTGGTGTCTACAAACATTCATCCATAAGAAATGGGATAGGGTCAGTTCTTGAAGGCTGTATTCAGATATATTTCCCAATAAAATATATGGCTATACCAGGAACCTTTTAGCAGTTGTATAGGCATAAAAGCTCTCTTTAATTTTAAATTGAGCTCGATAGAGATTTCTGACTTAACTCCTTTAGGAGTCACATGATTACTTCTAAATCAATTGAACATGGATTTGTTCCTTCTGAAAAATAAATAAATAAATAAATATTTTCCGTCTGAAGTTGATCCAATGCATACTTATAAAATGGGTGTTCAGAAATGTGGTGGCTGGGAACATAATTAAGTTGGAATGTGTGCTGCAAGGCGAAAGATTAAATCTTTGTGAAGTCTCTCCTCTTGATATTTCATTTAATAATGGAAGTAGTTAGTTAAATTCTTTTCGCATATTACCTCATTTTCTAACGACATTTCAGTATTTGTGTTTCCTGTAGGACTGCAATTGCAAATCATTAAATACTGAGAGCTTTTGTAAAACAAAACAGCTTCTTGAAGCAGTCTGAAGGAGAATTTTAAAATTTCATCAAATAAATAGCAGTTCTTTAGAAAACAAGCTGTTAAACAATAATGAACTAATTGTTCCATTCAAGCAGAAAACTGTAAGAGAGACATCATTTCAGACTTACGGTTTAATTCCTAAATTCAGCCACATGTTCCTTCAGTTCCTTTTAATCAGGCCAATGGGGAATCTGTTGAGCTAAAAAATGCAAAATATTGAAGTATTGGAAGACGATCTGCTTTTTTTTTTTTTTTCTCTAAGCTTTTGGGTTTTGAGTAATAAGAAAGTAATAAGATGACATTAGTTCCAACCCATCCATCAATTATGGCCAGTAGGAGAAAGTCTTCGCCTACCTCACATTGATTGCTGCTATTTTGGAATAATCGTATTATTAGATATTCAGGTCAGAGGAGAAGGAGAAGAAAGAAAAAGAAAGATTTGTCCAGAGAGTAATTCAGGGGTTGAGCTTCTTTTCTGGGTCCCGTTCTAAGTAGCTTCTGAATCCCTACTGAGTTTCATAACCCCAAAAGACTAGCCTGCTGTTTTAGAGAGATAATTATATTTATTTATTTTGCTGTTGTTACCCAAGGAGTCACTGGTCAGGTACAAGATAAACTCAATTTAGTTTTCAGCATGAGCTACCCAGTAAAGATTTGCACAAGTTTTGCAGCTCTGCTTGACCTCGACCTGCTCATGTTCTCCAGGCTGCCCACCAAGAGCCACTGAGGACACCAAGGCCCTGCCAAGGGCTGCCCAGGGAGGCTGTGGGGCTGCTGCGCTCCCACATCCACCCCCAGCTCAACAGGGCCCAGGCAGCGTTCGCAGCGCTGCACTCAGGCCCTCTAGTCTCACTCCCTCCTTCTCTATCACACTGTTGAGATATACAGCTTAGCTTTGCCAGCTGGGCAACTCGCAAACTCCTCAGTTGTACAAAAATTCTTAATTTTCAGGGAATGTCAGGGACCTTTAATAGAAGGTGAGCACAAAGATTTGTGCAGGGGTTTCATCCAGATGCTGCTGAAGTGAAAGCACATTGCCCTTTTGATTAAGGAGACAGATACTTTGTCGCCTGGCTGGTAAAATGTAAATATTACATTTAATCCCACTAGTAGAAAGGAAATCTCCTGTCTATACATGATCTATATGTGATGATGAAATCTGATGTATACTAAGCCAAAGAAAAACATGTAACTGTAAAAAAAAAGAGTATCTTAAATAAACGAGTCACTTGATACCAGATGGAGAAAGTTAAAAAAAAAAATTGTTCATTCCTGCATAGAAAAGAGGACAATAAATTCTCACAAATCCTGGGTCTCCTGTCATTCTCCTAACAGACAGACACAACTAAGTTGTTCTTGGTTTCTACTGGACTTAGTAAAAATGTATGGCAGCTCTGGAGAAAGAATTTGGTCTATTTCTAACCAAATCCTCCTATTAGGATTTCTTTTGCCTCCTGCAATATTTTTTCTATAATAATAATTTTTTAAAAAGATAATGTTGGTCTGGTGTGATCCATTTTTTAAAATTTCCTTTCTGTTGTCTTACAGTCAGTTGAAAACTATTAATTATATTTTCATGTTCAATAGCAAAGCAAAACTTCCCTAATTTGAATCTCTTCTCACACTATTTGTTTTAAAGTTTTATTGCAGCTGTACATGATTGAGAAGATTAATCTAATTTTTGGTCTTGAACCTGCATCATGTCTGTGAGCACTGCGAGAATGTAATATTAAAGCTTTCATTAGGAAAGTTTGTGGCTTATGGATAGTGTATAGTATTCCTAACGGAATTTATCTAAAACCTTGCATACAAGATTTATTGTTTATGTATTCTTCAAAGAAGGCTTAAAACCAGAAATAGATCATATCTAATGAAGGCAAATAAAACGTTTAACTAACATGTCTTTTTAATGCACATAAATGTTCAGGATACAAAAACAAGCAAATGGCATTCTTAAATTCATGAATATTAGAGAGATACTATTCCTGCCGTTCTTACTCTTTTATAATTATCCAATGTAATACGTCTTGTGTCTCCTTCTGTGTGGTTCTAAAAATTAAAGGACTAAACTACTGTATGGTTAAGAAAGTATAGTGATGCTTATTCCCAAGCAACGTTCATAATGATACAACTTATTGTCGGTAATTCTCCATATTTTATCTACTTCAGATAGAACTCTTCACTCAAATATCAGTGAAGTTCAGTGTTATTTTACATTTGTTGGTTAGACAAATGTCTTTCTCTGTGCCTGCAGTTTTGCTTTGTTTCCAAGTTCTAACACATGATCAAATTCATCCTCCCTGTAAAATCTATCCAAAGAGGTGTCAAGGTGTATTAAACCATGTCATCTCATAGATATCTCTCATAATTGAAACAGAAAATTGTTACAAGAAATATAAACAGCCAAATGTTTGCAAGTGCTCTGGATTGTTTTGTGCAGTTCTATATCTGCACACTTAAAAAGAAATACAAAATAAACCACAAGTCAAAAATTTTGGCCAAAATACTTATATTTAAACAGAGTGAGTACATAAGCACATGTGCTTTTTGCAGGCCTGAATGAGAACTTCGTTTACATATGATCTATCTGTAATCGTCTATGTAGATTAGGTAAACTGTACTTGCATATAAATAGATGTTTGATCCTACAGTTCAGTTGCATATACCCTGACTGGCATATGCAATCAGGGTAACTGATCTGGCAGAGTAGGTGTGCATTGCATGTCTAATATGCCTAAAAAGCAGGTCTATAAAATACAGTTAATTCTCTATAATCCTTTGACATTACAAGCAATCTGTACTTTCATCAAATTACTATGCTGCCAGAAATACACACAGTATCTGTACTGTATGTTCTATATGGTTTTCCAAAGACAGATTTTTTTTTTTTTTTTTTTGCCATTCATGTCCAAAAGCAAAAGGATTAAATCCAGTGTCTCCTAAGGTCAATGGCAAAACAGCAGTAAAACCCCTTTCAAAGTACTCTATAGCTCAACAAGTGATTAAAATACTAAGCTACACAGTTCTCCACATATTGCTTTGTTTCAGTATTGGAGTGTTAAACAAAATAGAAAATTCTTACAATTGTCTCCCCTGCCCGAAGAAAAGGCAAATTCTACTTAATGATATCTTTCTCCAGAAGAGATTCACAAATGTAAAAGCTAATCAGAGAAAAGATCTTTTCTACCCTTCCCTCTCTTGCCCTTTCTAATCTGTGAATGCAAATGAGTTCTTCCCACTACAGCTATTTTCTAATTCAGAGTTCTAGGCATTTTCTTTCTAGCATATCAGCTTTACCCATGTCTAAAGGGTCCACAGCACCCAAACTGGGTTGTAAAGTCATCTAGCTAGTCAGATGTCAAGAAAACAGATGCTTCACTACTGTAATTGCCTTTCATGAGCTGCTGTTCTAACTGTGGGAGTCTATACGACCCCAGCCCTCATGCAGATGGGAGACAGCAAGCCTATGGATCAGCTGTCCCATATTAGATTAATAATCAGTATAAAAACAGATATATATAGAATCATAGAATCATAGAATGCTTAAGGTTGGAAGGGACCTCTAGAGATCATCTAGTCCAACCCCCCTGCACACGCAGGGTCACCTAAAGCATGTGGCACAGGACTGTGTCCAAGCAGGGTATTGAAGATCTCCAGAGAAGGAGACTCCACAACCTCTCTGGGCAGCCTGTTCTAGTGCTCTGTCACCCTCACTGTTAAGAAATTTTTCCTTAAGTTCCTGTGGAACTTTTGGTGTTTCAGTTTGTAGCCATTCCCTATAGTCCTATCAGTGGCCACCACTGAAAAGAGACAAGCACCATCCTCTGACAGAAAGAAACAAAAACAATACTGGCAGTGAAAAAATCTGAGTATTACTAATCACAAGCCAAGCATTTTGGCAGTGGGCAGTGGGCAGAGGGGAGGGCTGATATCCTTAGCTCTGAATTTGCAGCAATCATAGATCATAATTATATACTGATCTTTCATTTATCTCTTGCATCTTAAATAGAGACCCAAAAAAGAAATATATTTGTACATGCATAACAATCCATTTGTTTTATAGAGTATTTCAATTTGTTGTCAGCTAATTAAATTCTGTCACTGAACCAAATATGATTTATTGTTACCTACAGCTGTTCCCTGTAAATCTGTCTACAAATAGCTGCTCCAGGATAGTAAGCATTCTGACAATCTCCAAAACACAGTCAGCAACAGAAACAGACAACCGTTGAAAATTTAATCTTAACAAGACTTCCACTGAACTCATGGGGATACCATTTTTAATTAGAAAGAGAACGCCAGACTCTGAGTAGTTTGCTTAGCAAAGTTCACTTAGTAACATCTGATTAAAAGACATAAGGTGGACAGCTTTATTTTCCCTCTAGGAAAGCCAGTAGCTTTAGAACTTATTATTTCCTTCATATGGTACTTTAGTTATCAAAATGACAGGCTTGACAGATCATGCAGGCATGTGGCTTTTATTGTATCCTATATATATATGTATATATATATTTTAAGTTTGCACCCTACCGATTTGTTGAGAAAGAGAGCGTACTGCCGACCATTTTCTTTTATTACGAACAATAATAAATAATCAAAAGAAATGTGTTATTACAAATACCAGTATTTGCCTATGCAGCTTAAAGACTGATGTACACACATTCTTGAAGGCATGATGGTGTCCCAGCACATCACCCTCAGCAAGTCTGTTGGCGATTCGCAGCAGGGAGGAGTGGCTGGTACCCCAGAGCGCCCTGCTGCCATTCAGAGAGACCTTGACAGGCTGGAGAGATGGGCAGAGAGGAATGTCATGGAGTTTGACACAGGTGAGTGCCGGGTCCTGCACCTAGAGAGGAATTAACTCCAGGCACCAATTACAGGCTGAGAACCAGCTGGTTGGAGAACAGATCTGCGGAAAAGGTCCAGGAGGTTCTAGTGTACTACAGTTTGTCCACGTGGTAGCAATGCTCCCTTGTGGCAAACAAGCAAACAGCTTTCTGGGCAATGTGTTTCCATCAGGTCACATGAAGTGATGGTTCCCCTCTATTCAGCTCTGGCAAGATCCATTAGGATCC
The DNA here is from genome assembly GCF_000705375.1 of Tinamus guttatus. Next base: position 176,350 of record NW_010588948.1, on the reverse strand, counting down.
ATTAGTGCCCAGTGCTATGCTCCCCAGTTTCTTCCAAGAGAAATATGGACATACCAGAGTGACACCCACAAAAAGATATAAGAAGGATTCAGCCTCTGAAGCACCTGTGGTATGAGAGAGCTGAGGCTGAGAGAGCTGGGGGTGATCAGCCTGGAGAAGGGAGATCTTATCAGTGTGTAAATGAATGATGAGACGGTGTAAAGAAGAAAATGATGAGACGGTGTAAAGAAGAGGCAGCCAGACTCTCCTCAGCAGTGCCCAGTGATATATGACAAGAGACTAACTCAAATACAGGAAATTCCACCTAAACATAAGTTTAAAAAAGATACTGTAAGGGTGACTGAAGACTAGAACAGGTTGCCCATACAGGTTGTGGTATCTCTGTGCTTGTAGATACTCAAAACCTGATGGATATGGTCCTGAGCAGGGGAGCTGGACTAGATACCAGAGGTCCCTTCCAGCATATTCATTCAGTGAGTCTGCTATTCTATATTTCTAAACAAAAATATATTGAAGCTAAAATCAGTCTTACTATTTATGATAAATAAGGTTAACCAGATTGTATACCCGTCTGGAGTATCAGGATGAAGTTTCTTTTGTTCTTTGAATGTAAATTTTTCAAATTATCAAAAAAAAAAAACGAAAACAAACAAGAAAAACCAGATGCACCTTATATTAATACAAGCTTCTTTTCTACTTCACTTTTGTATCTATTTTTTTATACTGGATAATACAGATTCTGTTTATTGCATATGATTCTCTAAAATGAATAAAGGTTATTATTCAAAATTGGACTGAGGTTGTGAAAGTTGAATTGTCTGCTAGATCCCTATGAAAATAAAATCCAAGTTATTGGGTAGAGAGATCCCCCAGTTATTTTTCTTTTTTTTTTCTTTCTTTCTTTTTTTTTTTTTCTTCAGGCAGAATGTACAATGCAAAGTCTAAGTAAGATGAAAGAATACATGTTCCAGCAAAGGACTGAAAATAAACTAAACTTCAGGAATCATTCACACTGCAGAAAATAGAAATGCTAGAAGCATACGTCTTTTACTGGGAGCACAAAATAGAATGATGATAATATAGTTTTATATGATGCTGTGATGATATAAAAGGAAAGACAACCTTTAAAAAGACTACTGTTATGTGTCTGATTGAAAAATCAAGCAATCTGTGAAACAAAACATACTTGCTTGTTGTTAAATATTAGGAAGAAGATAAGTACTAAAATAGAGATGCTTAAATTTACCTGAAGAAATTGAGCTTCAAAATATTTTAGTCAAGTACTTGTATGTTATATATTTTGCTATTTCTAAATGAGGATAATCCCTGTTCAGTGAGACATTCTGTTTCTACAAAAAGTAAGTTTTTACTCATTTGGAAGTTCTGGGATCACAAAGCAGAATACCTAAAATGAAAAATGAGACGATCTTTTCAGAAATTTGCTTGCAAGACTTACAGAAATATTCAGAAAAGCTGAAAAAATGTAAAATAAAACAAAATGGAAGTTTATAAGCAGATTTAAAATGATTGCTCAGTTGCAAAGTTATTTATTTATTTATTTATTACTTTATATATTTTAATTTTTAATATATTTAATTTTTAAACACATTTAAAAAAAAAGAGAGATCCAGAAGAATGTATAAAAAATAAAGATATTTAAGGAACATAAAATACAATTTTACTCCTATTTGTCTGGTCTTTCTACTAAAGAGCTATATAAAATAGTATAATTCTAAAAAAACCCCAATATATGTGGACTGCATATTCCAGAAGAGGAATAAATTTGGGGAGATAATATCTATGTTGCTTGCACTTCATTTTTTTACAACTTCGAGGGAAACAAAGCTTAAATAAAGCTTATTTAGTCATCTATAAAGCTTATTGAAGAGCTTAGCTGTATTAACCTAGCTAAGAACATGCATGTATATTATTTATGCTAGCATACTAGAGAAAAGATGTGTAGCTAGCGGGCTCATGGTAATTTTGTCGCTGTGTGTCTATGTGTGTGGCTAAAATCAAAGTATAAAAAGAGTTACATATGAGAGTATCCCTCTAACCAATCCTCAACCTTTTTATGATCCTACCTTATATCTCTCTTAATAATTCTCTGGGTAGATTTCAACCATACAAGTTGCATTCTGATATTCTGAAAGAGATTGACATGTTTTGATCGTGTTATTGCACTGTAAAATGGTTTGGTTTTTGTTGCAAACTCTGGATAGCTTCTTCCTGCCCTGGCAGCCTCTGTGAAACTAGTGTAACTTGCTGAAGAAGAGGAGGAAAAGCGATAAAGTACCTCAAAACTACATTTCAGTTTTGGAAAACAAACATCAGATGACGCCTCTGGTTCTCCTCTCACTGCAAATATAGTGCAATGTGATCCTTCTTCCTTGTATTCTGGATTCACATATTCTAGCTAAAATAAAAGAGCTGAAACTACATATCATAAGAAAAATAATAGTAACACTTGGCCTCTTAGATTTTTAAACAAACTGGAAATGGAAATCAAACAAAGACTACATTTTTTTTTTTCACAAAAGATAGCTTTTCTCTGACTTTTAAATAGATATTTACATTCATTTGGTGGCTATTTCTCTTTTATTTTTGTTTGAATGGCTCTTTAGGCTATATGTGATAGCCTTTAGTGGAACAAATTAGCCAACTCTATGCAAAGAAAAAAGTCAAAACTCTTATTGCCTTAGCAGCCCCTGGTAATTCCTTATCTATCCCGTACCTACTTACCTAGAAGCAGTTCAAATTCACAGTTCACTCATTTTAAATCATATGTGGCTCCCCAGGTAATTTCAGTGGTAAGCAGAGGTATTTCCAGGAGTAAGTTAGCACTTTAAAAATGCAAGGAAGTCAAAACTGGACCTGTTGCTAATCTAAATGCTTGTTTTACTGAAAAATAATTTGGCTTCTCTCAAGGTAATTGCCATTTATAATTCAACAAACAATTGTCTGGTCTCCCCAAGGCAACTGAATTCTTTGATGCAAAGCTGTGCGTGTGCTCTGTCTGCATGGGTGCAAGTGCCTACACCTCTCTCTACATGATACAGTCTTTTTAAAAACATGGAAAAAAACATGCACAGTGAAAATTCAATTTTATCACTTTTCTCTACAAACCTTCAAAGCCATAGACTAATCTTAAAAAATAAAAATAAAAATTAAAGCAGAAAGTAAGAATGTTTATTCAAAGAAAAAATCCTGAAATTTGTGTTTTAAACAATTACATACTTTCTGCTCAATTCACTGAAACCTCCTCAGAAATGTCCTCAGAGATCTGACTTTCTCTGAGTTAGTTTTTCCAGTCATTTTGATCTGTGCAAAACAGAAGTTTTTGAGAGTCAAGGAATGTGATTCAAATACAACTTCCAGAGCAGATGAATGTGATCATAAATCTGTAAGCATGTTTACACTAAGAAGCCCCTTCCCTTGATTACAAAATTCATGGACTTAACACGACCGAAAGTACTTTCAGGGTGTCCCTATGGCACCGTGCAAAACTGACAACCTAAAAGAAGGCACAAACTGCAGGAATGCAGTTTTCCAGACTCAGCATGGTTCCTAAGAATATTTTTCAGTGTTTGCACTATTGTATTTAAGTCATATTAAGCCCTACTGTATTTTCTCCATATTCTATTCTATTCAATTATCAATTATGTATAATTATCATTTTTTAAACAAGAAGTGGTGAGAAGCAACATGTAGACAGGTAAGTTGATCAGGAAGATACCAGTGGTTTCAAGATTAAGTTGGCGAACTGAGTTGGCGAGCTGAGACGAGGGTGAGGAAGAATACTAGGCATCACTTTCAGTTATTTTTTTACGTTACATGTACGTTACATTTTTTAACTCAACTCCTGCAGTCTTCCAGTGTTTCATCAAGCTTCAAGTTCAGCTTGCAGCCTCAGAGAGAAAACAACTCAGACATTTTCTTTCCCTTCCACTCATCATTCCCTGCTTACACAAGGGAGCATCTCCACATGGAAGAGTTGATGGTAGGATGGACTCCATCACTTCTGCGAATGAATGCAGTTTGCTCAGGAGCAGAAAGGTCCTAATTTAGGAACAAAACATTGTTCCACTTGTTTTGAAGCTCAGTTTTTTAAATCAGAAAAGTCTATATTACTTATTCATCAGATTTATCTCCCTTGTAGCAAGGGCAATAGGCTCCATGTTGTAACTGCTTTGTGCAGCCTATTACATTTTCCTTTTGCATAAATTTCTGCTTTTTCAAATATTATAATCATTTTTTTTCTTTCCTTGGAGGTTGTGAATCTAGATCATTTTATATGTTTTATTCTATCCACCTTCAACATTTTCAATAAAAATATAGCAAACAATCTGGGCTTTCATGAATACCCTTCTTTTGGTTATAGTGAAAAAACATTTTGATTTCTTCTTTTGTATTTTTACTTTATTTCCAAATCTCTGATTTTATTCTGTTTTCAGTAAAATTACTACCTTGTTCTCCAGTCACTAGTTAAAATAATTCAGATATACTGGAAACACCTTCATCGATAAAATATTTTCTGCAAGCTTCTAAGCCTCTATTGCGTCATCAAGTATACTTCACTTTTTTTTTTTTTCCTATATTTTATGTGAAAGTTCAGTTCTACCATGGCTGACAGTTTTGAATTTAGATTTTATATAAAAATAAAATAAACTCAGTCATTCTTTTATTTTTTTCCTTCTTCTCTTTTTATTCTTTGGGAATTTCAAAGCTGAAGATGACTCATTTTTCTCTTCTGAATATCAATGGCGTTACTTGGGTCTGAAAACAGTTCTATACCCTGAAAGCTGTAATCTTATATTTGAGAAAGACATAGCCATATGGGTAAGCCACTTAATCCTCATTATTGCCATGTCTTTAGTTTACTCATGCTCTTGGTTTCACTGACTAGGGTGCATTGGTGAGACAAAGTAGTTCAGAGCATCTTGATCGAGTAAAGGACAGGAGCAATGGAACCACAGAGCTTCCTTTCTACACAGTCCCTGTCTATGGGCTTTAGTCATACTTTGATTGAACCCATCTTTGGGTCTTTCCTTTTGGTTTTGGTCATGCTATGATTGAACCCATCAGACCTACAACCTTGGATCTTGAAGAAGCTGAGCAGCACCTCCTGCGAATGGAGAATACTCTCAGGGGTCACAGAGACTTTTTCAGCAGTAGCCAGAAAATAGGAAAGACATTGTTGTCCCACAATTCATATGCCATTTTATTTTCAAAGTTTTTTCTGAACCACAGGTTTAATCTGACCTGTGTAACATTTTATATCTGATATCTTGATGCTCATCTGCTAGTATTTTGAGCATTAACCTTTCTGTTCATCATAGTAACATAAAACTAAAAGTATGAGGAAAGATCCTTTTAACAAAGGATCACCAATATTTTATATTAAGTAAGAATAGTTCAGCTACAGGTATCTCATACTCATCAATAGCTAGGTTTTATCTGTAGAATGTTATGTTTTATACATAGTTTATCAAAACTACGGCTAGAGAATGGGTATTTTACTTTTGTTAATTAGCTCTCCTTTACTGGATTTCAGAAGATAGCAAAAAATGCTGGAAAAAAAAAGTTAACTCGTATGATTTAAAATAGAAAATAAACATGCTCTCCTATTCATAGATGTTAGAATTAACTGGGGAGGTGGTAGTAATAGCTTAAATCTCAGCTTAGTCCAGCTGAATTATTTTTTTTTTTCCCCCCTGTGGCATAGCGATTTTGGTGGTATGCACTTAGGCATTGTTTTATTTTTTTATTTTTTTATTTTTTTTGCGGTTGTTCACATGTTCACATTAAAACACAGCCAGGTTTCAATCTCCTTCTGCTGAAACAAAGGAAAATGTTTTAATGAATAAATTGAAGACTCATTGTGACTGCATTTTCCATAGCTAGAAACTGCATATATTATAGAGGAATTGTTTTATAATGAAGGGTAACAATAAGCGAACAGAATTGAAAGTCAAGAGACAATATTCTTCCAAAGAGATAGGAAGTTAAAACTGAAATACTGATAATGAGAATGGGATAAGTACTGTAATTATAACAGAGGAAATTTTTACAAAGATAATGCCATAGATGATTTAAATGATTTAACAGACACTTCTATGTACATTTTTCTTCTTACTGTTAATTGAAGAGATGCTTCGAGCTTGAATGGTCCAGTGTCTGTTCTCTGAATAGATCTTGCTATTCAGATGGGAAGGGATGAGTGTGAATGACCCATTTTGCTTTAAAAATGCTCAGGAACAGAGACTTAAATGTTTACCTCAAGGGTACATACCACATTTTAAGTCACTACAGTGTGACTCAGCATTCATTAAAGTCTCTAAGAGTGAAAGCAAATGAAAACAAACATGCCGTTTTATTGAAATTTTCCCAAAATTGTGATACAATAAATCATACTGTAAATCATGAGTGGTACATATTTGAATTCGATATTCCAATACAAAATGAAACTCTTAATTTGCTCTGATAAATGTGGTCAGTAAGGGCATGCTGTATGTTCCACAAAAGATCAGCACACCATAAAAGTGAGTCCAACATAAGAAATTTTGCAGCAGCGCCTGAAGCTCCAAAGAACTGCCCTATCATAAAATTTAATCATCAAGTTTATTTGTTATCTATATTAGCATAGAGCCTGGCATCCCAAATGAGACTAAGACCCCAGTTGGCATGCAACTAATTAGAATTTATAGCCTGAAAACACCAGTCAAAAAGAGAATGGAAAGGAAATTGAAACACAGGGTTGTGAATCATTTCTTTGAGATCATATAGCAAGTCCATGAAGGAATTAAATCTTTAGGAGCTTGCAAATTTAATGACTTGCAGGTCAGTAGTCAATTCATGAGATAGCACTGTTTTTCAATGTCAGCTGTCCCTTTAAAAGGACAAACTTTGCTTTGGATGTTCCCCAGTGGGAAAAAAAAAAATCTCTTCCCCTTCATTGTCCTTTCTCAATGGGACTGTGTAACTTTACCTAAGCTTTCCTTTGATGGAAAGAGGAAAAATACCTAAACCTCAAGCAAATATATATGAATATATATAGATATAGATATATTGTCTCATATATTTTAGCACCTCCTTGTTCTTTAGGTAAGAGTCAGAAAGTACTATCTCAAAGCCAGTTTGATGAAAATAACAGAGATTTCAAAAACCTCATGAAGAATTTTAGTTATTGAATCAAGCTTCTTTAAGTGTCAGCATTATGGTCTATCTTGAGAGCAGTATGAAAAGTTGAGCTAATGGTTAAGACTACACAGTCAGTGACTAATTTGCCTCTAATGTGTTATTTTCTTTTTTTTTGGGAAAGTGGGAGTGGGGAGATCTAGGTTGAAAGGTAAAAATAATTTAGAAAGAAGAGAACAATAAAAAGCTAAAGAGAAGATGATATACATCATGTAACACAGAAATTGCTAAGGCAGCTCAGTGGTAGAAATAGACTTTTTTTTTTTTTTTTTAATAGTGGCTTAACTACAAGTTTTGACTGAACCCAAGTTAAATTTTGGTGCAAAAAGTGCTTACAATTTAGGTTGGAGATCAGGGAAAAAGAGATCTAGCATTTGGAGAAGACAGATGCAAAGAAATTGTGCTTCCAACAATAGTTTTTAACATAGCATGTAAAATAATGGCAATCTCATTAGCCATTATATGGAATAAGTGGGTAGTGCTAGTCCTAGAGAACTGAAATAATGATAATTACAACAGAAGAAAATATCATTGACTAATGCCAAAAATGATCAGGTTTGGAATTTCAGCTCTTTTTAAGAATGGCAGTCAGTTTCCTACTTCGACAAAGACAATGTGGCAATGGTCACAAACTGAAGCAGAGGAAGCTGAGGAAAAAATCTGAATTTGAGTAAAAACTTGTCGACTGTGAGAGTGGCAGGGCATTGGAACAGGTGGTAGAGTCTCATTCTTTGGAAATATTCAAAACCTTTCTGGATGCGATCCTGTGCAATGTTTTCTAGGTGACTCTGCTTGTGAATGGAGGTTTGAATGAGTGTTTTCTATCTGCTAAATTTACTTTTTTTTTTTCTGATTTATCAATCTGTCATTTCGCTGTATATTGCAAGTTCTGTCTTTTTTATTATATTAGAAGACAGTATTAAATCCCACTTGTTTTATAATCTTCTATTGTTATGGTGATAATTATTCATATGCGGTGATAATTATTCATATGATTTGTTTTAATTTATGTCTCTTCTGTGATTCTGTTTTTATTTTCACAGAGAATGAGATTATGATGAACTGATTAAAATTTGCATCTGCAGGCTTTCAGGTAGCATCCTAGTTTCAACTTTAAGCATTTTTGAATGCTTTGTGTAATTGAATTGTTCTTTATTTCCTATCCTGCAGAGGAAGAACAGAGCACGACCAAAGTTGGGAAATAAAAATAGAAGATTTAGGTATCAGGTTCTACTAAATCATATTTTAAATATTTAGTAATAATATCTTGATTTGGTGTTAATTAAGTACAACAATAGTTTATAAGCAGTTGACAACATGGAATTATGTTATGGTATTTTATGGTGCTATTATTTCACGCAAAGTTGTCATTGTACCAATCTTTTAAACAGATAATCTAAAGACTTCTGCTCTTACTATTATTGAGATTGGGAATTCTATGAAAAAGTTTCAGAATCAAAAAATAAAAATATTCTGATCTATTCCAGTACTACTGGTATGTTTCCTTTTAATATTATAGAAACATTTGGGTTCATCATTTCAATCTTTCTGCATTTAAAACAAATTAAATATTGATTTTCAGGCCACATTGAATCGATATTAAAATATAGTGTTTTAATATTTAGTGTGCTGTTTTGACATTGAAATGAAAAAGTTCAATGTTATTGAAATGGAAATTGTAGATGGTTTCACTCTTGGTTCACAAGAATTTTTATTTTGTGGGAAAGTTGCTTTTCAATCTCATTTAGTAACAAACTTAACCCAAAAGCTCAAATTTTCACTTTTTGACACATCCACCATATCATACTATTAAAATGTTCTGGAAATGATTTATTCTTAGAGATATTAAGGTTCCTAACTACACTGCAAAACTTACATTACCTATCTAGAGGTGCCTACAGATTTATCACTGCACTAGTCACAAGTGTCCCAGTTTTTGCATTAAACTGTCTTTGGATAAAATACAGAAACAGAGAGCAGAGACTTAAACCCTGATTTCCTTAACCTTCCTGCAAATAAGTGTCCTACTTTCTAGTCAGAATGGTCCATTTTGTTCTTTCTGCAACACTTCCTTCATCCTTCCTCCAAATCTGACTGCAGTTTCCTCACTGAACTTAATTTATTTTCTTTACAATGGCAAAGCTTCCTCAGGAGAGATGGATAGTGCTTCTTCACATGAATCAAACTAGGACATATCTCAAGGAGATGTCATTTTAGCAGGAGAAAAACATAGGTGCAAGCTCTTTCAGCCTTTCTCCTGAAGCTCTAATTTCAAAGAATACTTTATATGCTTTACATAATACTTTAATATTTATATACAATATATGCTATTCTGGTTATACTTTAAAAATGTAAAAGATTATTTATTTATTTATTTATTTATTATTTTGAAGAATGATCACCTTCCTTCAGAGATTTCTGAAGAGAGGAAAGACAGCCAAGTTGGGTGGAATGACCTATGTTTAGAAAAGGTCTTTTGGGTGACGTACTCAGATCAGATTTTGAAAACTCTAAATTACAGCCTTGGATCCCATAGCAGATTTGTATTTAGGATGATGCAGTGAGCAATATACAGTTCAAAGAACTCCAAAGCATAGAACATTGGGGGATCATTTGATATATATCTGAAATAAAATATCTATAAAATGATACTGAAAAGAAATGGAATAGTATATAATATGGCATTTGTTTTTCCCCATTTACTTCATAAGAAGCCACAGTGAAGAGCCAAGATACTATCAAGAATAAATCTTTCTCTAAATAGATTCAAGTCTTAGAAATTTTTCCAGAATTATATATGAATATGTATTTTTGGGTAAATACTATGAAATAAAACATGCATCTGTATTACGAGAAATGCATCTGGCAGGAAAATCCTGCAAGATTTAATCATTTAACTGAATTAAAAGAAGGCAAAGATAAATGATTTTGTGAATGGCAGAAACCTAACAACATAATTCAGCCTTGGTGATGTCTAACACTAGTAAGTAAGAACATCTCAAAATTCAATACTAGCCATAGCCTATTTGTTGAAGAGACCATGCAGACATCATAATTATGCTACTATACTCTTTCGGGAAACATACATAATGATGTTCATACTTAGCATTTATCTAGTACCTTACATCCAAGGATCTAAAGTGCTTTGTAAACATTAACTAATTAAATATGATAATGAGTTCCTTTCCTTTGCAGAAAATAAAAATAGTTATCCCTTATGATAAGTGTCTTTCATTTAATGTATTACAGTGGTGTATGGGAAGTGGAACATTTCTTCTAATTAAACTTACTTCAGCAAATTCATCTGTCGTTCTTTATCATTTTAGAAGGCTTTTCAACTATACCTTTTATGCCAATAGCCCATCACATAGAAAAGCAACTCTGACACATCCATTGCCTTTTGTGGAAAGCTCTGTTGCCTCTGTTTAAACACTGAGCAAATTTCTACATTAAGTTACCTTGAAATATCTTCTAATCCTTGACTTGTTTCTCCTTCTGTCTCTTGATTTTCATTGTGTGACCCTCAGTCCAGACTCATCAGAGAATGAAAGTAGTGGTATTGACTACAGACATATATGCTGTCCCAAGATGGAATCAATTATCTCTGTGTCATTTCAGACTAAAATTTCTCTACATCTTTCTGTACATTGGTGTTTCAAATAAATGGATAAACATTAAAATTTGACAATCTTTTTTTTTTCTGCACTAAGCACAAGAGTTTCTTCCACATTAATTTGCTCTTATGTGTCAAAAATGCTTTTCTCAGGAAGAATCGTTCTTCATTATCTCCCTTTTTTGTCTAATGTGCAAGATAAGAACATCTTCCTCCCTCTGATTATATACCTAGCAAACAAAATGTAAGAAAATGAATTTGAGGAAAGGTGTAAGTGTGTATGCCACGTGACACACAATTTATCTCTCCATATATGTGTATATTTGTATGCATATAAACACACACATATATGCATACATACATATATATACACATTTAGAAATGCACATAAATATGTAATATACTAGACACAGAGAGATAGAAATATAATAGTGAGAAAGAGAATGAAAGACAATAATGTCTTAAATGTCATGGTATCTTTCAGTTCATGTCCTGCCTCTTCACTACTCTGGATGGGTCATATTTTTAGTTTAGTTTTATTTTTTATTTTTAATAAAGACTTCATCCTGAACCTGAAAAATATTTCAAAAATACTTCTTCTAAAATAGACATATTTCTGTAAAAAGTGTTGGTTTTACAAAATTGGTATTTTTATTGTCAAAGTTCCTTATAAACTCTATTTTCAGCTCTACTGATTTCATTTCATAATAACCTCCCCTCTCTGCGTAACCTGCATCGTAACAGAATATACCAAAAATTGCTTCTCAAGGACATAGTTTTAGTATGGCAGTTTAACTCACAGATAAAACAAACAAACTAATCAATACTGTTAGCAAAGTGAACGACCTTAAAAAGAAATTTGAGACGTTATAAGTATTGTGTCAGAACTCAGAAGTGTTCATTTGTTTCTGTAGTAGAGAAGAAGCAATATAATTTTACCAAAAAAAAAAAGAAAAAAGAAAGAAAATCTAGATAGCACTCTTTTTTTTCATAATGGATTCTGTATTAATGGTAAGCATAACTAGTGGAAAAGATGAAACTTGGACATAAAGAAAACCTAAATGATTGCTAAGCTAGTCTATGTATTTTAAGGAAAAGTAAGAAAATTACACAGATTCATGTAAGGAGGACAGCTCTGTTCTTTAAAGCTAGGATAAAAAATGTGATTGACCAAATGTAATAGCATCGAATGTAAATGTTCAACCTTAAAAGAATTATTATTTGAAAATAATAGTAACTTAAGACAATGTAAGGGTAACTTAAGGTTGATCTTAAAGGTCTTTCTCATTTTCAGTATCCATTATTTCACACACAGCACATTTCAAAGGGCTAACATAACTAAATTTTGCATAAGAATATAAAATTATTCCTGTAAAGTAATTGCAGTCTCTTATTAAAATTATTTCTACTAAATGGGATAAAAAACTCTGTAAACTAGGAAAATATTTTAATAATTATGGAATTCAGAATGTGTTAAAGTTTCTTTGCCCCCTTCTAGATCCAAATTGCTTTATTAAGTTTTATATTTTTCTAAAAACTCATATTGATTCTTCCAAGACATCTTGTGTGACCCTTTGGTGGTGTTGAAACTATCTTTGTAAATACTGTGGTTACATTATGTGAATATTTAATACATCTTGTTTTCGTGTGAGAAAGATGAATCGTTCATATTTTGATTTAGCAGCTGCAAGCAAATTTAAATATGTAACCATCCTCTTCAAGTCTTTCCTGTAGGCAAGAAAGGGCACATCTGTTTACTAGTAAGAAAACCATTCAATAAGCAAGACTTCATAAAGCCATATATTTTCAGGTTTTGCATGAGATTTACCTATAAGATTAGAATTTGCTAGAGTTATTTTTAAGAGATTACTTTCTAAACAGATGAGACAGGCGAAGGCAAGAAAAAAATCGCACAGAGGGAGGCAGTGATTTTTTGCAGTGAGTAGAGAAGAGTTGAGATCAGTTGGTTCTTCACAGGTGGGTGTGAAAAAATAAGAGCTGAGTGCTGGGCCCAGGGTTGGATGGATGGTAGCCAGTATCAGCCCAGAAACTGTATTAGTGTATTAGTAGTAAACCTGAACTAATATAGCTGGTTGAGCAGATGTATCTTAAATTGTCTATATGGCTTCTAGATGGTATCTGGCTCACATTCAAGTATCGCACAACATGGGTCAGGCACGCTTCTCTTTTGCATTATGTGCACATTCATATAGCTGATGCAACAACACTATGCTTCAATGTCTTCAACTGAGCTTTTAGAGAGGCTATAAAAATGGCAAGCACCTATATATAACTATATATGCCTCTCTCTCTCTCTCTGTATATATATACATATATATATATATATATACAGAGAAAGAAAAGAAACAGAAATGCACTCATTTTTGCTAAATTCATAAGGAAAATTATTTCTTATTCTCCACTAACAATATAGTGCTTATTTCTCAGAACTTTAATCTTCATCCAGTACAGCCTAAGTTTAAGTTCTGAAGGATTTGGATGCCTGTGGTGAAAGAATTAGTTCTGGTATTTTCCTTGCAATAGTGAATAGCAAAATAATTAGCCCATACTATATTTAATTGTTGAGAATATCGACATGCAGAAGGAAACAAGAGGTTTTTTTTTTTTTTCTTTTAACCTAATAATACAAAGTTTTTTTGTACAGAACTTCCTAATTTGCCATGCGTGGTAGAGAATTCCTAACTTTCTGTACATGTTAATCTGGATGATAGCAGAAAAATGCATGAAAAACCTGTTTTATTAAAGTAGAATGGGTAAAAAAAATGTTTTATTTTATTTTAGGAAATTTTAGGAAATGTTAAGACACTGTTTTCACTCTTCATAAAGCAAAACATATCAGATGATACAGATAGCAGAGAAATATTTCAAAATATGCAATCATTTATCCATAATATCTTTATTGATGATCTGGATGAGGGGATTGAGTGCACCCTCAGCAAATTTAGAGATGACGGAATCACAGAATCACAGAATGGTTGAGGTTGGAAGGGACCTCTAGAGATCATCTAGTCCAATCCTCAAGCAGGGACCCCTAGAGCATGTGGCACAGGGTGGCATCCAAGTGGGTTTTGAAGATCTCCAGAGAAGGAGATTCCACAACATCTCTGGGCAGCCTGTTCCAGGGCTCTGCCACCCTCACAATAAAGACGTTCTTCCTCACATAGAGATTAAACTTCCTACCTTTCAACTTGCACCCATTACCCCTTGTCCTGTCACTGGCCACCACCAAGAGTTTGGCCCCCTTCTCTTTACATTCTCCTCACAGGTATTTGTGCATGTTGATAAGATTCCCTCTCAATCTTCTCCTCCCCAGGCTAAACAGGCCCAGGTCACTTAGTCTTTCCACATACGGTAGATACTCCAGTCCCTTAATCATCTTTGTGGCTCTCCACTGGACCCCCTCTAGAAGCTCAATGTCGTTCTTGTACTGTGGAGCCCAGAACTGCACCCAATACTCCAG
>NW_010588948.1:111632-158827 GCF_000705375.1 Tinamus guttatus | reverse complement strand
TGGTCTCTTTTCAGTGGTGGCCACTGATAGGACTAGAGGAAATGGCCAGAAACTGAAACATCAAAAGTTCCACAGGAACTTAAGGAAAAATTTCTTAACAGTGAGGGTGACAGAGCACTGGAACAGGCTGCCCAGAGAGGTTGTGGAGTCTCCTTCTCTGGAGATCTTCAAAACCCGCTTGGATGCAGTCCTGTGCCACATGCTCTAGGTAACCCTGCGTATGCAGGGGGATTGGACTAGATGGTCTTTAGAGGTCCCTTCCAACCTTAAGCATTCTATGATTCTATGATTCTATGATTCTATGAATCAGCACCCCTCTCCTCACTGGCTTATCAGCCACCTGCATGAAGATGTTATATCTTCACTATTTTGCAGGAACCTCCTGGGCTGTCTGTTCCTAGGTGTGTGGTCATCCTAGCAGACATCAGGGTGGTTGAAGTCCCCCATAAGGATCAGGGCCTGAGATTGTGAGGCTACTTGAGCTGGCTGTAGAATGCCTCATCCACTTCCTCTCCCTGGTCAGGAAGCCTGTAGTAAACATCCACCACAATGTCGCCGCTGTCGGCTTTCCCTTTAATCTTCACCCATAGGCTCTTGACTCGTGCTTCATCCTCCCGTACACTGAGCTCCATACATTCCACTTGCTCTCTCATGTAAAGAGCAACTCCACCATCTCGCCTTCCTGGCCTTTCCTACCTGAAAAGCCTAAAGCCATCCATGGCCACGTTCCAGTCATGAGAGCTGTCCCACCATGTCTCAGTAATTGCAAAGAGATGATAGCCCTGCAATCCCACACACATCTCCAAGCATTGGAACAGGCTGCCCAGGGAAGTGGTGGAGTCACCATCCCTAGTGGTGTTCAAGAAATGTGTAGATGAGGCACTTAGGGACATCGTTTAATAGGCATGATGTTGAAGGGCTTACGGGTGGACTTCATATTGAAGACCTTTACTAACCGTAATGATTCTGTGATTCTATTCTACAAGTTGCCTCTCTCTCAGGAAAAATCTACTGTAATGAAAAGCTATGCAACTATTTTTCAGTATTTATTTTCTTCATAGGTAAGCAAAAATGTAATGTTTGTTTTTGAAATACAGCTCTTTTTTCTACATTCCAGATGGCTATGTGTATATATGATACACATACACTGTTACTGTTCATTATAAATAATACTCAGGTAATTAATAATGATACGCAAATACACTGCTGTTACCATAAATTTTAACAGAATGTCATCAGGTTAAAAAAAAATTCTTTGCAAATTGTAGCTCTACTTTAATAGTCAGTTAAACTATGAAATATCTTTATGGTTTTATGAAGAATTACATCAGTGATTTAAGTGTTTACCCAGTGAATTCCATAATTAAGCA
Source organism: Tinamus guttatus (assembly GCF_000705375.1). The sequence goes on along the minus strand of NW_010588948.1, from coordinate 157,457 downwards.
ATTTAGAAAATGTTCCTATTCCTATCCTCAAATTCCTACTAGTAAAAATGCCAGTCTATTTACTTATTTTGATTTGAGCATATGTGAAAATTCCTTAAAGGTTTTCAGCAGTATTTCTTTTGACAAAGACCACTGTGCAGAATTTTAAATATATATAAAGTAATACATTTTATTACAGAAAATAATTATTACTTAGTACTAGAAGTAAAATTTTTCTCTTTTGCCTTACTCTCTATGGTATCCATAATTACTGCCTGAAGGTCAAGTTATCCAGTTATATCATTCAGTTCTGTCTTTCTGAGAGAGAATAAAATTTTGTTCCCTTTATTACGTTGACTATGCACAGCGAATAGCATGTAGCAAGGATTTGATGATAACAATAGTATTTCAAATATTTCTTCTCTTAATATGTATTTATCTTTTCTGGATTTTTCTTCTTGTGAGCAATCTTAAAAAAAAATCTCAAAATTACTTATTTCTGGAAGAAGGGTGTGACTGTGTTCCATAGTTGAATTCTTCTAAGGCTAATAAACCCACATACAGTTTAGATCCTTTTAAATGATATTTTTAGTATTTTCTTATAAGTAAACGGGCAGTAGGATAGCAATTAATAGGATCTGTATAAGATAAATTTCTCTATGAAATCAAACAGTATGTTCAAAGTTCCTTAAAACTTAATTATAAATGATTTTAATTTAGACTGTGATAATATTCAGTGAATGATTTATTATAGAACAAGTGCACATTCTTCTCCTTAGTATAAAAATTTTCCACTTCATTGCTGCTATTTGAAAATGACATCAGAACTTTGTTCACTTATGATCTTCTCATTAGCGATTTATTATCATTGTTGCAAATTGTTTCAGCTAGTAAATACCATTTCCACTTTTATCAGTTCAGCTAAAAAATAAAATAAATAAATAAAACAAAAAACTTGATAGCTTCTCAATTTATGATAAATAAAAATTATTTGTCTTCTTAATTGGTGGCATTTAGCTCAATAATAATGCAAAATTCACCATTGATATCTCCCGCGAGATTTCAATATGTAGCCTCAACTTTATCCTTGGATATTGTTGTTGAGTCTCTCAGAAATTCCAGGTATTTTAATGTCACAAAACAAATAAGATTTGAGTAAACAGTGTTGTGTTTTTTTAAACTATATCTTTGAGTTGCAAAGGAACCTCAGTTCCTAAATTCCTATAAAATCTGTCCAAGTGTCAAGAATAACCTCCCCTGAGGCAGTCTGTCCCAGTCCTGAATTACCTTTGCTTTTAGGATGTTATTCCTAATTTTCTAATCTCCTTTATTAAAATTTTGCCCTTGCACCTACTTCAATCCACATGGAAAACAAAACAAAAAATTTACTCCTGAAAAAAAGTGCATTTAATCTGTGGAGATGCATGGCCTTTCATTGTTGATTGCATTTAATGTTTTACCTAGGAAAAATTAGGATTGTGTTTCTAATAAGTGAACTAAAGCTGTATTCACATCTACAAAAATCACCAGCCGTGGAAGTTTGCACAGATAATAGGGTGACCATCTAAATTGAAAGAAAATATATTAATAACTTAAAGAATTTCCCTGATACTGTTTCAAATGAAAAGATACATTTTATGTCCATTAATATTTCATTAAAATTCAGTGCATAATATATTGAATTTGATGCCTATGTCACACACAATGAATCTGTGAATCTGAAAAAACTTTAGACTCTGAAGACTGACCTAAGATAATTTTTCATAGAACAGAATCTATAAACTATGCTTTTAAAAAGGCGAGGATAAAATGCTTTTTATAAGAAAGATAAAAAAGGAGGTAGGAAAAGACTGAGAGGGAAGGGAAAGAGCTATTTTTCTACTCTGTGCTATTCCATTAGTGAGCTGTTGTACAAATAATGTCAACTTAGTAAGATACTGAATATCGCTCTCTTCGAAATCACTAACTTCTTACCTTAAATAAGAAGTGAGTTTAGACACTGCTGAATGATGACAATATTTTTCTTGAAGACTAACTGTTGTCCCTGCATTAATACCTGGTTCTCTTCCAGGGCAAGGACCAACACATCAGAACTGGGATTCAAGGCATATATGCCTGTCCGACATCCAGTAATTTACTTGCAAATGCAAGAAATTATTCAGGTAATTATTGATAGCTGGTTAAGTATTCCTGCAGTACTCAGAAACCTTGGTCCTTTGGCAATATTTAATTATATGCTATGTATTCAGTCAGCAAAAAGGTATGTCCATAGATCAGAACATCTCATCCCCTAACAGCTGAGAACTTCAAATGGAAAGAAAATCAGAGGATCCTAAAATGAGGTGCAGGATCTAGCCCAGTCAGATTATCCTGAAATTTTCTTCAAATCTCTTTCAATCAAATAAAATTCATAATATTACTGACACAGGATTACCAGGGAATAATTATCTGCAGAGATCAACATTTTTCCTTCAGAGTTTACCTTTTTATAAGGTATTTCTAGGAGAGATAATATAGCTGTTGTTTAAAATTAACGCATGAGATGGATAGATTAAAAAACATTAAGCAGTAAGCTTCAAGTTAAACAAATATTAATTAAAGTAAAAGCTTTCTGCCTGTATGGGATGTGAAATCACCTATGGAAGATGTCTTGGACTGAGCAGTGGAACAAATCAGTAAGAATAAAGGATTTTTTTGTTTGTTTGTTTTGTGTCACACAGTGGCTAACAAGTCAACAGGAAACTATGTACAGCACATACAGATCCTGATGTTATTAATAAAGGTTGTTAAAGGTCCAGTGTTTCTGATCCCTTTGGAATGGTACTGAAGCAAGGCACTTCTTGTACAGTCACATCATTAACAGACTATACTAGAAGCATCTAAAATATACATAACTGATTTGTCCTTTTTTTTTTTTTTTTCCCAAACACATAACTGGTATTAAGCATATTTTAGATAAACTGTTAGTCCAGATATAAATGTTAATAGAAGTAGAGAATCCACCAGAATTCTTGAGCTGTTGTTGCAATGACTAAGAATGACTAAGAAAACTCATCCAGAACTGTACATCTAGTTTAATTTGAAACCTGTTACAGCTTTGTCTGATAAAAAATGAAGAACTTTCTTCCTTCTATAGGCATTTATAGCATATGATCATCATATTACCCTTTAACCTTCCCTTAGATTAACTAAATAGATTGAATTTCTTAAACTCCTCACTACTTGTCATATTTTTTTCAAATATTTAATCATTTTTATTTTGCTTCACTGTTAATCTCCCTGCAGCCAAGTTTCCATTTTCTAATTTTAGGCTAGTCATTTACATCTGTAAAATGTATTAGAAATGCTCCATTTTTTTTTTAAGTCTGTTATCGATAGATAATATATATATATATATATATATTTTGTGCAAAATACCATTCCGTAACAGACATGGCAATGATTAAACAATCATAGTGTTTTAAAAGCACACAGGGCATGATCCAGCTCAAGCTGTAAATTCACACACTCCTTCCATATTTCTTCAATCTACTTTTAAGTATGATTCCATATCCTTGTATTTTGAGCATATAATATCATTAAGTATAGACATCAATGTAATGATTTCAACTAATTTGTGGGCTTTGTGAGACATAGCAGCAGTTCAGTAAATACCAGTTTTGGTTATTTTATTTAAAGGTGACATATAAGTGCATAATCTTCTCACCTTCCAATCTCCTTGTTTGCCTCCCTCTAATGACCCCATTTTTCTCCCTCATAATTTCATGTGCTTTCTGCAGTCTTTCTATTTACTCTTCTTTATGTGCCCTTCTTCTACATTCTAATTCATTGAGAGGTACTACTGCTATCTTTAAGCAATTCTACAGGTAAGCTTATTCACTTTAGGTGCTAGTTGCATGTCCAGGAACACTCAAATCTGTGGATCAAATTTGTGATTTTGATTTCTGGTTCATGGATTTTATGGGAAAGACCTTAGCTAGGCTTGCTGCTCTATGACTTAGACAAACCTAATGTTGTCTCAGGTCCTTCTATCCCATTGAAGTTTGAGTATCTCTGAAGACTTCTTCTGGACTTTTGGATAATTTAATAATTTGAAACTCCATGACTCAGAAAGGGTAACAAGCAAACAAAATGCTGAGAAAATGAGCCAGAGACACCCATAGAGAAAAAATGTGCTACAGCCCACCAGTACTTACGGAAATAGAATCTGAGGCAGTACTCGGGAGACAAACTGGGGAACACAGCAAGATTTACGATACTGAAGGAACTTGGGTCTTCTTGTCTAAATTATTTTTCTCCTTATTATCTGAATTATCTATATCTGCATTTTCTGTTTCTCCTGTACTAGAATATTAATCCCTTTCTTCTTCTTTTTTTTTTCTTTCTTTTTTTATTAGAAAGTTGATATTACTGATAATATTCAGAACAACTAAAATGCCTGATGTGAAATAAAATGAATACTTTTTGACTGACTTTGTGGGAAGGTATCAATTTTCCTAATATTAGAAGGCACGCGCAATAAGGGCAGTAATTTAAAACACATTAGCAGCTGGATATTTCCTAGTCCTTCTTTGAGCTGTCTGCTAATGGAAGTGTACTGCGTAATAACCCCTTTCACCTCACTTATGCTCTGCCTGACATGGCAAATCTTAGGAGAGTTTTAAGGTGAGTCTTTGGTATGGAAGGAACCTAGAATATAATCAATCCTTTGATAGGTAGTACAATAATACTGTAAAAGTATATGACTTGTAGTTATCAAGGATGCTGTGCTGTTTGCAGAAATTTGACGTTTCTTATCAGGTACCATGGTCTAGACTTGGGAATAGAATATAGTGATTAGATACTTCAAAAATAATCAGGGAGTCTGGGTCTTTTCGAGGAAAATGCTGGGACTTTCACAGCTTTTTTAAGCACTTTTTTTTTTTTTTTTAATGCCCTTCCCAAGAAAGCCAATGTCTTCAAAAAAGGCAAGAGGGAGGACCACTACAGGCCAGTCAGCCTCACCTGCTGTAATCCCTGACAGAGAGGGTCCAAAGTAGGGCCACAAAGATGATTAAGGGCCTAAAGCATCTTCTTATGAGGAAAGACTAAGTGAGTTGGACTTGTTTAGTAGGGAGAAAAGAAGGCTGAGAGGAGATTTGATTAACATGTTCAGGTGAGCGTAAGGAGGATGGGGCCAGGCTCTTCTCCGTGGTGGCCAGTGACAGGACAAGGGGTAAGGGGTGTAAGTTGAAACATAGGAAATAGGAAGAACTTCTTTACTGTGAAGATGACGGAGCCCTGGAACAGGCTGCCCAGAGAGGTTATGGAGTCTCCTTCTCTGGAGATCTTCAAAGCCCGCCTGGATGCCACCCTGTGCCGCATGCTCTAGGTGACCCTGCATGTGCAGGGGGGTTGGATTAGATGATCTCTAGAGGTCCCTTCCAACCCTAAGCATTCTGTGATTCTGTGATTCTGTGATTCCTGGCTGCCAGAAAGCAGTGTGCTAGGCTACACATACTGCTTATGGTGCTCATGGCATTACAGCATGGAATTTAACACTTATACTATTTTGAATATTATATGGCTTCTAGAAAGTAGTAATCCAGCTTCTAACCTGCTGATCTGTCTCTGCAGTTCAAGATGCTTACATGTAAGTCTGTTCTCCCACTCTTAAATCTAAAATACTACCACATGTTCAGTGAGGTTTTTTTTTTTTTTTTTTTTTTTTGCATAAAGCTATCGCTCTTGTAGTCTTGTAAACTTCAGATTCTGCTTTTAAAATGTTCAGATGTACTATTCTTTTCAATATACTTTTCAAATATTATTGTTTTTCTCTGGATAAAAAAAAATAGGAATACAATATCGTAACTTTCTATGACTTCTTCAATGAATAAATACTTTTTTAAAATTCAGTGTTAGTTTTAGATTTAGACCTCTTTGGAGGCCTCAAACTTATATAATCTGCCCAAGGACACACAAGAGTCTGCAAAAATGAAAGACAGAAGCCACAGACTTTCTACAGCTCAGACCAGTGTTTGAATCACAAAAGAAAATATTTAAATCTGATAAGTTTCGATCATGTAAGTTACACAGGTGTTTAAGAGTTGTCCGATCTTTTGTCTTTTCTCATTTAAGACAAGAGTAAGTTACTTGGGATTTTTCCTCTGTTCTCTCTTCCATTCATTTAATACTTGAAACAATCAGAATCTTGAGCTTTTCTTTCTCTTTCAGTGAGATCCTGCTTAAAATCAATGACTCATTCACTCAGAAATAGCCAGAATGTTTTACTAATATAACATACAATGTACAAAAGGTTAAGGTTAAAGACAGTTACTACAGTAAAGAATTCTGAATTTGCTTTTTGCCTTTTAAAAATTATAGTCTTTAATTTTGTCCCAATATGTATATCTGCATTTAAATATACATAAGCATCTGTAGGCAAAGCATAGTAGATCCTGTTTTTAGAAACTTCTACTTATACAACAGCCTCCCTTTTATATTAATCATGCAAATTGTAATGATGTTCTTCAATAGAATTCAAATTTTAGGCTGCTAATGACCTTTATAGACATTTTTGTGTCAGCAGTAATCATCTGTGCATCAAGTTCAACTACATCTGCATAACACAACTTTATAAGATCTTCCCATTTAAATCAACATAAAATCATCAATTGTAACTCCACTAATATTAGTCTAACATAATGCGGTGGCAATTTGTTCCTGCTTGCCACTGCTGGCAGGCCTAAGCAGCACAAAAAATATTGAGACAGATGCACAAGTAATCAGTTATGTCACTTTATTGATGCATTCCTGATTATTCCTTAATGAGGCAGAATTTCTGAAGAGGCAGTACTTGTCCCTAATGAATGTTTCTTCAGATGCCAGATTTGTTTGGCTTATACACCTGCTTTCCTTATATGACCTGCTATCCTTAATCACTGCTTATAGGTACACTGGGAAAGCAAAATGCTTGGAGCAGCAATGGTTCAAAGATCCTACTCTTCTTAGACTGAGATCAGAGATAGTGGTTAAATAGAAAGAGTGATATTTGGAGCAGTGACTGAGGTTTTAACTCAAGTCAAATATAGAGAAAAGAGGAAGAAAAAAAAGAATGATAGAATGGTTTCACACAAAATAAAAGGTTAGTGGTCATTTTCATGATGTGCTGATTTGTTTGCTGAACATCCTACTTTTTTCACTTATGAGATTTTCCCTCGTTCTTTTCAACTCAAAAGCTGGAACATAATATATTTATACTTAAGACCTCATAGAATATACTCACAAGAGGGTTTTTTGAGGTTTAAACTGGAAATCATATTTACAGGTTGGTCCCATCCCACAATGTAGAATCCAGATATTTGTATTATGCAAAAATAATTCTTCTGGTGGGAATGGAAATGCACAGACACATAAAATAAGATTCATGACTAATCTATACCTGAGAATATGAAACACTAATGAAAACATAAAGTTCCTTAGTTCTTTTTTTTTTTCTTTTTTTTTCCTTCCAGATTTATAGCATCTCTACAGGGATGTGTATGGAGAAAAGTTTTCTTCAAACCGAGCGAACTAGATGAGAAATAGTTCTGATTTGGAAGCCTAGTAGTCCTATAAGTATAGGTTTATGCCCAATCTAATACGTGTTTTCTCTTTGTTTGCAAACAAATGTTCTGTTTTGTCTGTAACACATTTTTCTATGCAGTGTTAGCATCTTGTAGCTGCAAATTCATAGCTAAAAAGTGGAGCTACATTGTTGATTTGAAGGCTTACATAGGAATGTATCAAAAATAAACAACTTCACTGCCCATCAGTATGACTATTTAACTGGAAGAAATATGGCAAATTTTCTTTCTTCTTTCATGAGAGGGCCACTTGTCTTCTTTGTGTCAACTGGGGACTTTCATATTTGTGGCTTTCAAATCTGTGACATGTACACAATTACTTAATGTATGGGCAAAAAAAATTCATTGCCAGAATAAACCAGAATATTTCATAAGTTTATGGCCAGTTCTTTATCACTTCCATCACATGTATGGCAATATGGGTGCTCTGGCAGCTTTTTAAAAGTAGTGCTCTTGGAAGCCATCCAATTAAAGAGTACCAAGAGACAGCTAGTGCCTTCCTTCTGCATGCCAGTAGGCCTGAGTAGTATTTCCAGAGTATATGTGTCTATATATCTATAAATTCCAGAAAATGAAGAATAAACAAGGACTATAGAGCAGTCAAGGTAGCTGGGACTATTAGTCAAGTAGCCCACAAATGGTGGGTTCCTTTGCAGCTCTTATTTTCTCAGGAAAGTTCTGTAAGGAACATAGCCAAAGTAATAGGAATCATATGTTGTATGACAGATACAACATCCCTGATTACCTTTCCTTTCCTTGGGTGATCCTGAATGCTGTTTATGGTAATTGAGGAAATACGATTATGTTAGTTGTAGATCGGAAAGTGGAGGAATGGTTTACTCTGTATTTCAGAATGGTGCAATTCTGCCAAGACCCCCATTTGGAGCTAGTTCCCAGTTCCTCACTTTTCCGTTCAATGACTCCACAGAATCTCCTGCAAGAGATTCTGGCTTTACAAGCCAGATTGCAGCATTCCTCATGGTTCTTGTGCGACGAACAGGCTTATTGACTCAGTGCAGGCAGATGATGTATGTGTTAATATTTGCGTTGTTTCTATGGAATTTGGTACTCTGAAGATAAACGTTGATAGAATTGTACTTCTAAAGAGAGCGGGTTTTTGTTTGACTAGAAATATGTGTTCAATTTCTGTATCCTTTTCTTAAGTGTAAAGATACCATTGTCAAGAACTTTAACTACTACATGAGAAACAGGTGCTGGAAAACATCTTTATGTGCTGTCTTGGAATCTCCTCTCATTCCTCCTATCCTATGAAAATTATGTGTTTATTCAGGTAGCCAAGTAATAACTCAGTGCTCACTGAATGTGTGTCTGATTCAAGCTTCTCTAAGTTTCACCACTGATAAAATTTGCTTTAAAATCTTACAAGAATCAAAGCATGGACACCTTCAAAGTTAGATCTAATTTTAGATTGGATTGAGTAGTTCCCTTTTTGTTTATGACTATTACCTCTCATAGGAAAACTTCTCCCTCCATTAGAAGGTGGAAGAATGATCGTTGAGATTTTAAGAAGCTTTTTTTTTTCCTAACAGTAGTTTCCTACGTCCCATAAAACCTCCCATGAAATTATGAAGATGTATTAATTTACTATTTCATAATGTCACATGAGACAAACAAGCAAACAAGCAAAAAAAAAAAAACCCTAGAATATCCTATCTCATTTGAAATACTCCAAATCTAAAACAATGTTTTTTTTCAGATTTAACATTAGCTTTTAAAAATCTGAGGAATTTTAAGGAAAAATATAAATAGATATTTATAAGTACAATAAATACTTTTGAACTTTAATGAATAAGCCATAAAGAGAAATAAGAAACAAGAAAATAAGCCTTTTCTCTGTTCCTCTGCTCTGCTTTCCTCCCCTTCTGTCTCTACTGAAAATCATGGCAAAACTCCCTGTCTGTTTGGTGAGTTCCAAATTTCATTCTTGCATGTTTGTGATTTTCTCTTTCTAATGGTTGTTCCTAAAAGGCAACAGGCACAGAAGAAGAAAATGAGCCCTGGTGAATAAGTTAGTTTGCTGAGCTGGAAAAATAAATTCATAAACAACTTGGAAAGCTTTGGAAGGGAAAAAAAAAGAAAGAAAAGAAAAAAGAAAGAAAATTAGCCCTTTTTTGGCAGTAGGTAAAAGTTTTCATTCTGGCAAATCTCTCCAATGCATGATCCACATAAGTAAAAATATAACTAGAAATTCAAATTTCCACATTCAGTTAATATTCTTACATCTGAAGCTAACTGTGGTTAGCTACTGTTCCTACACCATCAATTTGTTTACCAGTTATGCTTCCCTGTAAATGAACTGTAGTTTCATCTATACTAAGGACTTGAGATAATTGTATGAAAATAGCAAGGAAAATCACAATGTTTTATAGATTCCAGAATTTTAGATGAAATAATGACTGAAATTCAGTTACACTTTAAAATGTGACAGGTATTTAAATGCCAGTGTTCCTTCATTTTTTAAAAAGCTTTTCTCAGTCTTGACACTATTCTAAGCTATACAAGTTGTATATATATAAAAAAAAGCTAAATTATGCCATTTAGCCAAGCCCTGAGTAGACACAATTTCTTCTGCTGCTTTGAGCTTTCCAGAGAAAAAGCATGTCATTGAAGTAGCTGAAAGCTATGGAACCGAACAAAAAAGTTTATTTCTACATTTTCCAAAGAGGATACATGAATCATCTCACCCTTGTGCCTACTGATACAGTATGAAGCTATACATACCTGCAGTTCTACTGGGTAAAAAGGATTCTCTTCCAAGAGACCAGATTCTCTTCCAGAGACCAGAGCTGCACATAGTTCATAGTGCCTAGGAGCTCCTTCTTTATGAATGTATGTGTGTCCCACATTTTTTTAAGCTTGGAGAAAAAGAATTAAATATGTAAATGTAAAGTCTTGATTATGAAAGCATAAAGAATAAGAGAATTTAGAAAAGATCTTTTAAAAGACATAAGCAGTATTTAATTTTTTAGCTTTTTCAGAGGAATGCTTCATCAAGATTTATTTTTGAATGGCTTGTATGAATTGTGATTCAACATGATTTTTTAAATATTTTAATAAAGTGCAATTGTCTCTTATTTTCCTGTTTTTCACTCATATTATTAAAAAACACTAATGTAAAGGAGAAGTAGCATAAGCAGCATGCAACTATGTCATTGACATGAATATGACTACTACAGTTGTTTTCCATAGTTATAAAAGTTTCTGAGTAGCATAAGCAACCTCATTAACCCAAGGAATGTTGTTACTCCCTCTTGTTCATGCAGAATTAAGGCAATAAAGGTGCCATTGCATGCACGTTTGGAAAAAAATATGAACTACATAGCACTTATAATTGAATTGATATAAGTTGATACAAATCTCATGCACAGAAAAGTTGACAGAGAAAGGAATATAATTTCTAATCATCTTAAGTGCTGGTGGCCATCTCCCTGGTCCAGTTGTGTGATACATATCTCTCAGAGCCTCACTCAACCGAAAGTAGGTCAGACAGCTGACAGCCCCCAGCTGCAATAGAACAAGAAGACAGTAAAGATTAAATAAAAGAATTTTCATTTTCTTCTGGAAAACCAGTTATATTTCTTAAACCAGTCTCTATCTCTCTGTGTATCTGTAGATTCTATGATTCTGTGTACACCTGTGTGATCCTGACTCTAGCCCTTTCTCTTCTAACTTTTTTTTGGAAATAATGTTTTCACATCCAGAATGATTTTACCAGTTTCTGAATGTGGAAAAACAAACATTTGGTTATCTTCAGTCTCCCAAGTGATTTTGATGCAATTGCTTCACACCTTCTTCCTTGACGACTGAAAGGATATTGCTTAATAAAATATTTGATTGTTAATTGGTTTAGATTTCATTCTAAGAGTAAATTTAGTGCATATTAAAGAACTTTATTACTTTATTTATTTATTTATTTTCAGGTAGAGAGAATGGTTTCTAACTTAGCTCTGTGACCAGTCATACTGGGTGAATTATACAGTATGGGAAACATCATCCACCATCCATCAGCTTCAGAAATATTCAGAATATTCAGAAATTTTGTGAGCAAACACAGCAGGAAATTAAACGTGAGCAATGGCAAAGGGTCTTGTGGATATTTATTGCAAAATCATAGAGGGAGGTACTGACTATGTACACTATTCTTCTATTTGATGGTCGTCTGATCCAGACAGGTCCATAAGCATAAGGGAAAATATTGAAAATATTGAAAAATGCCAAAAAGCAATATTTTACTCTTTGCTTAAAAAATTAGCTCAACCATAGTTGCTATGGAAGCTTGCTGGTATATTTGGTGTTTTAAAATATGATATCACAACCCTTTTATTATTATACAGATGAATTATGGTAAACAATAGCATGTATATGAAGATTTAATTAAGGTAGCAGCAGTTTTTATGCTAACTTGAGACAACAGGAAGGGCTTATCCAATTCTGTAATAATTTACACATCATAAAAACGAGTAATTAATAAACTTATATATATATATATTTCAGAGTGCTTTCACAGTAAATACCAAGTGGTTGTAGCCATAGAAAATTCTGGTATCACAAGAGAAAAAGATACCCACATGGGGTAATGGATTTCTAATATTTTTATTTGTTGTAACATGAATAGTTATAGAAATGTAGGCTGGAGATAGTTTGATCTTCAGGTACCGGGGCTAGATTGCCCAGTCTTGGCTTTGTCCAGCAAAGTACTGAAAGGTCTCCAAGGATGAATAGAGACTTCATAAAATCCCTGGCCAGCTATTTTCCTAGCTGTGATAATGATTATGATGGTGATTATGATATACGCTCTGGAATTCCCAAGACAAAGTTTATGGCTATTTCCCCTTGCAATTATAATCTACCAAAAATTCCCATAAAAAATCTGCTTGAGAATGAATTTTGGTTTTGACATAACTACTCAACATCATCCTTGATGAGTGGACATGGACAAAAACATATGTGCAAATACAAAATTAGGCTTTTTATCATTGTAAGCAAGTTTTATGTAATTGGCAGGTTGAATGGCTTGAGACTCCATGCCTACAAAAAGACCAATTGTAAAATCTTGTTCCTACCTTCCAAGAACTCCCGTTCCCCCAGGAGTAAACTTCCCAAGCTTACCTCCCAAAGGGACTTGCATAATTAGTAATGACCATTGCAAATATAAGCTAAAGGAGAAATGTTTCATGAAACGTCTTAATAATTTGAAATGATAACAATTTTTTACAAATATAAGTGCACGCAAAATTCTATAAGACATAGTTCTTGATTTTAATGTTAATATTATACTGGAACATAATGAAACACTCCCTTCCTCTTCTTCACTTCCCTGATAATTATTCCCTTTATTCCTCAAATATCAATTAATCAATCACCCAAATCAATGAAAGGAGGACTGAATTACTATTTTCTGAAAAATTATAACTCCGTATTTATTATGCTTTACTTTACAATTTTTATTCTAATAGTCTTGTTTACAGGCAAAGGGAAAGCAAAATTTATATATATATGTATTTGAACAGTATATATTAGAAATAGAAATTAAGTATATATTTAATTTCGACTGCTTTTCCTCCTTTTGTTATGCTCATCCTTCTGTTGCTTATATGAGTCCTAAGGTTGGTGGTTTTATTTTAGAGGTTGTGGTGGGGATGTTATGGTAAATTGTCAGTATCTATCTGGAGACCTTTGCTAGGAGGAACTTGATGCTTAAGTCAGTGGATTCTTTTTCCTCATTATAGGATTTATTTAGGTCATTTTCATATGTTTGTTAAATTGTTTTTACACCTTTGTTCTTTAGCATTGATATGTAGCACCTTTTTACATCAAAATTTACTATACATGGTGCCTTATCTGTATGTTAGCTACTACTCAGATGTCTGTGTAACATCTGAAAAACAGGATTTGTCCAGCTCCAGGTCTGCATTTCTTTAACTGGCAGACCATGGACGAGTAGTTTATTGCATGCCATTCCCAGAGCAGAGTCTGTGCCCCATCCCATGCCTGCACTTCTCTACACATCAACCTGTGTCTCCAGTGCTCAAGGCTCTGCTCTCACCTCAAACCAGTACATCTCTCCATAACATCATGATGTAAGACTAATAAATATCTCCTTCCATGCAGAAAAACCAAGCACTTGTTACTGCTATCTATATAAAACTATGATTGTACCAAAGAAAGATATACAAAAATAAAACAAATCAGTCATATAGACACTTGGTCAGTGAGAAATTACTGTCACAGATAAACAGATTAGAAAAACCTACAGGCAGATTTAAAAAATTCATATAGATATGCCTCAGTACAGAGGCCTTGAAAACTGGGTCCAAATTTTATGGACTGCTACTAGCAGTGGAAAGACCATATTATAGGGCTACATGGTAACAAAATGCAGTGTTTCTACAAAGCTGCTTGGGTGGTGCTACTTAGAATTAAATTTATTACAATAATGCCTCACCTGCATGACATTTATTTCTATAGTGAAAGAACAAAAAATCACAATAAGTATCATAGTGAAAGAATAAAGAATCAAAAAAAGTAACAAAAAAAGAGCTACTTCTCAAGATCATTCTTTTTTCAGGTCATGACATTGCATTGCAGCAACACATCTCATCCAAAACATATTGCAACTCTTCTATTACCAAAATATATCATATTTTCAAGTTATCATTATGCCTTAAAGTAACATCAGTCGTGATCCTCTTTCTCCTTTAAGAGGAAAAGGATTATGGATTCACATCAAGCACAGAAAAACTTCTGGTCTTATCAGTTATTTCTAAGTGTCCAGTGAATTAGAAAATTTAAAGAAATGAAATTAAAGCTTTCATTGTTTTAGTGCTTTGAACAGTTCTGTAACAATTTTATGTCAGGAAAATAATCAGTTTTCAAGAAATAATTCAGTCTAGACTATACCACTGTAGATTTAACATGTATCAGTATGGAAAGTCAGTGAATGGTTAGAATTCATGAAAAGTCAGTACTGGAAAATAACAATACTAGGTGACCCTGCGTGTGCGGGAGGGTTGGACTAGATGACCTCTAGAGCTTGCTTCCAACCTTAAGCATTCTATGATTCTGTGATTCTACGAAAGAGAAGCAAAAGAGGAAAAGAGAAAATATTATTTGGTCATCATGAAGCAAAGCAATCAATTCTAATAGGATTTGAAAAAAAAAACATGGAGTTGTAATTTGATAAGACTGTCATAAACAGTTTGGAAATATTAGAAACTTTGGAATATTTCAGAAATGTTAAGGAATTTGTCTTTCTAACGGCATTTTTTTGTGTTCTGTGAGCATTCACTGGTTTTCTGAGCAAAACACTTGCTGATATGCTGAAAACATCCATATGCAGCCTCATCCATATGCAGACACATACAAACCTGTGGTCTTATGTCAAAGGAACAAAAATTTATCTTTTGCTGGAATGAGGAAAGAGACTTTTTTGAATGCAGTGCAAGAAGGATAAAGAAATCTGAGTAAGCTCTGCAGGATACATAAGAGTAGCTCAACTAGGCAGCAAACATTAGTCAGCATTCCCCACTGTGCCATCCTTGTACATTGGTATATACAATAATGTATGTCACTGCCTCCATCAGCGGAAGAAAAAGAAAATTCATGCCTAGCTTCCACTTCAGCTTTAATGTATGAAAATCTTTGTTTCCAATTACCTTGTTTTTGCAGACATAAGTGTTACATGAAGAACTACTCAATGACCTCTTTAAAGTTAATTATACAATTCCCATTCTTCAGTGAGACTAAGCTTTCGTCTGAAATTGAGAACAATTTAGATGAATTAGTAATAAAGAATGCTCATCTATAAAAAGGTTGAGAACAAGGGAATGATTCTTTATGCTAACTTTAAGCAATCCCAGCCAGTTGAAAGGACACCTATTTAGTAAACATTAATTCTGGTTAATGAACCAGCTTGTTCATATCTAACAAGCAAAAGAGTTGTTAAAAGTGGCTTTAAATTGTGGTAGGTTTCAGAAGCAGATAATGCTCCTAAGAACTCTAGAAACCAAAATGAGGCAATTTAATAGGCAATTTTAGAAGCTCAGTTGTTTCTATTGAAATCCATCCAAACTTAATTTTCTTTTTTCTAATAAAAATGTCTGGAGAAAGGTAGAAAAAGTGTCTAGAAAATGTAGAATAATTAGTGTCATCATTCCTATGAAAGTTCTCGGATATGTATTATTGGAAAGATCAGTCTGGGATTATAAACATAATAAAAACATTATAAAACCAAAGCTTGGTTACAGAAAGTCAATAAGCTTTCATTAAAAAAAAACTGAAGAAACTCTAGTGAAAGTTTGAGTTTGCTTAAGCTCTAATTAAACCATTTGTGTTTTGTGGGCGGGACTATATTCAGGAATACATTAACTGAAACTAAAATTAACTCAGCCTGTCTTATGTAATTTCTTAAAATAAATTGATATTTTTTCATAAACATTCACAGATGAAAATGCCAATATTAGAGTACTGTGCTAAATTCTTAGTTTTTTAGCTGTTTTTTTGGCAAAAGTTCACATGGTAAGCAACATTTTGCCTACAGAACTTCTAATTATTCTCTCATTATATTCTAAATAAGGTGCATATTGTGCCCTTAATTGTTGTACCACTTTGCTATTCATCTATTTCATCTATCTTTTTCTAAAATCTCAATTATAATTACATTTTGTCACATGACTGTCAACACAACATGCACATGTATTCACAATGTTTTCAGGTATCCATCCATTAAAACACTAAAAGCCTCTTGCTTGGAGTACAATTGAAGGTTTTCTTCTCAAGTATTCTCAAGGTTCTCTATTAAAAACGGTAACAATTTATTAATTTGCTTCTTTACAACATAATTTTGGATTTCAAAAGTACAACATTAAAAGAGCCAGGCATTTAATTTAAATAAAATTTCTAAATATGGGTGAAAAGATTTTTTTTATCTTTAATAGGAAGAGGGTAAGAAAAAAAGATTAGGCGGGAGGCCATATATGGTGTTTTGAGGGGTCATTTTCTTCTCCATTTAGTTGTTGTTGCTTTGTTGGGTTTTTTTTTTCCCTTTTTTGAGCTTCAAGTTTGAAAACTTTAGTCATCTGAATTGGAAGGGAAATAAGTTTGAGGAGGATTAAGCTCATTCATTTCAGTTCTGTCATTTGGGGTCAAATCAAAATAATTTATAGGGGGAGCCTGGAAAGAAATGATATCATCTAGACTTTTTCCTTTAAAAGACTATCCAGCAGCCTCCTTCTTCCCTTTGTGAAAGCACCTAAAAGGAGTTCATTATCCATTTCTTCCTAACACATTCTTTCCCAGTTTGAGTATTTTAGATCACCCTAGAAGACTAATTTAGAAAATATCATTTCACGGTCCTACATGCAAATTAGCATTTAGGGGACTTCTGGGACTTCTTTTACACAATAATGTACTCGCTTGAAAAGGATATTTTTATTAAACTCTGCAAATATATTTTAATAATGAAAGAGCTCTGCCTTTGAAATTGCCTTAGGCAGTGAAGTGCTTTGTGACTGGTATGTGAAAGGCTCTGCAGATGGAGAAGCAGGGACACTTTCTAGTTTCCCTACGGCATCAATGACTGAAGAGTTGACCCTCTTCCCAAGTTTTACTTCTGTTCTCCTCATGTAGGATACTGCAAAGCAGAGCTGCTATTGGAAGATGTTTGCAAATTTGCTTAAGTCATTTTACCCTCTTGAAAATTCAGCTCACATATGAAACTGGTATGAAAGTTATTGTCATTGCCTGATATTGATTCAGAATTAAAAGACAGAAGCAATATACAGAAATTTTTTCTCACAGGCCTCTTGTCTTTTTGCTGTAAAAATCAAAGGCACAAAAGCCATGGCTGTTACACTGAATGCCAGATGTGAGCTTGGAATACACTATCCAGGCACCAGGGCTCTTCCCTGTCGATCACGTGCATGGCTGCAATTAGTGTCTTCAGAAACTGCTTCTACAGGCCAAAGGCAATGAAGGTCTCAGAATCTTTCCATTCCTGCTTGTTCTTCATAAAAGCTTAACTGCATTAGAGCATATATGTGGGTGTATAAAATAGGTATATGCATATATGTATATATAAAATAGGTGTGTGCGGGTATACATAGATACAAATATGAAATAAAAATATTTTAACACGATAAGTATTTTTAAGATGAAATGAAAGAATATTAAAATTTGAGAATATTAAAATATTTTCGTGTATCATCTGTGGTTATTATTCACATTCATTGTACTGTTTAGAATCATTGTAATACAGACCACAGCCCTACAAGAATTAAGCTTTCAAAATCAGGGATCTGCCCCTCTGTGTATATCAGCTCTTTCACAAAACCTTCATCTCACATACAAAATGTATAAAATGAGAAACAGTGAACAAATGTAAAAGAGCAAAGCTCTATTTCCTCCTACAGCTTTGTAAAAATCCCTTACTTAACCCAAAGCATTGTTAGCTACATCAAAGATGTTACAGTGTTTTTCAAAGGCGATTTCAATTCGACAAATAGTAGGCTTCTCCCAGCCCCTTGTTGAACAAATATCCTTTTGTAGTCTCACAGAAGAGAAAAGTCATAGAGGCTTCTTGAAGGAATTTCTATGGAGAATAGAAAGACTTGACAGGCATCTTCTTTTTACTTGAATGTGGGTGTTGTTATGCCTGAGGAAATGAGGCTATTCCTGAGCCATGTCTGGAAAGCCAGTCATACAGTGACATATATGTCATTTCTGATAGACTAATACTCAGCAGCATTGCTTTCTGAAATTCTGAAACAAGACATGTCATGTCAAATCTGATTAATCAGTCACGTCACTTTTCATAGCAAAGTCATACATGATGATAAAACAGAGAAAAAAGTTTAAAGACATGGTAAAAAAAAAAAAACCTTACGATATGCACACATCTTCATTTATGAAATTCTTGAGTAAAGAGGGCTAGATCCAAGGATTCATGTACCCCCTATGTTCTTTATATTATAGCAAAAATGAGGAGAATGATCATGCCTTTGAAAAAAAATACAAAGATTCCATAACACATCACACAAAGCACACAAAGATTCATACTACATCAAATTAGTTGCATGAATAGTCATAGGAAAAAATGGCACAGAAATTGACTCTTCTTTATATCTTTAAAAATGAATACATGTAGAATCTGAATGTAAGCTAAAGCTACTGTTCTTCCAAATATGACCATCAATTTAATTTACTTCATTATGTTTTATATCATGACTCAGAAAAGTAATATCTGTGTAATAAAAGTATAGTGGATTATACCGAAGAATGTTATGTGTATAATAATGAAATGTTTGTAACAGAGAGGATGAGGTAGGCTCATTCCTTAGAGTTTGCAAAAATATTCCAAGTCTCTCAAACTGCATTAGCAAATGTAAAACATTTTATGTTTATATCCCATATACACAGACACAACTCTTAGATGAGATTCTTCGAGATATAAACTTTTGAAAATAAGAAAAAAAAAATCTCACGCACTAGTTAATAACTTCCAGCTGTTTATTTTTCCTGCTTTTCTTCAATTAGTCTTTGATGGGGTAAGATTGAGATGGTTACTGGACAGACTTTGATATCCTAGGTGCTTGTGGTTTTAGCAAGGTCATGTGTTTAGTTTTGTCAGGACACAAAAAGCAAAAATTCTTTAAAATGTGTTGATTAACTAAAAATGGTGATAGAGTAAGTCACCAAAATATAGGATCAAATTTTAGGGAGATACAAATTATTCTTGCACCTCCACCCTGCCCTTGAACATATACTTTTATTCACAAGTAGAAAGTGTATCAGTAAATAACAAGGTTTACTTTATGAGCTGAAGATACTCTGACAGCTGGTCTTAGCTGCTCAGTAAGTCACATTTTTCATTTAACCTGTATGTATGCTTGAAATATTTATTAATGAACATCTTAAAATTCTCAGAGACTTTTTTATATTTTTTATTTTCTGTTTAGTTTGGTATAAGGGCATATGTCTGGACCTGAGATGTCATGGGAAAACTGAGATAATGGAGATGAATTAATCTGCTCTTGAGTAGAGCTTCATGACCTCGATCTACACTGTCACTCTTCTCCTTAAAAGGGGTCATAAGAACATAAGAAATAAGCAGATAAGAAATGCTTTATTGTTTCAGATCAGTGGTCTATCTATCTCACATGGCAATAGTAAATGTTATTCAGGCAGAGCATGTCAGCCTGGCTACTGACTGTTATTAGAAATATTAGAGGGTATTTGCCTGCCTATTACCTATAAGTGTCTGCCTATGGAATTCTTTTCCTAAATTTATTTGCCAAGCAAATCATAAATATCTAGTAACTGCTTTTTTTTGGTAAATAACTGCTTTTTGGTAAAAAGATCCTGGAATTTCCAGGTTTGGTAAGAACCAATTAATAATATTGAAAATAATGTTATCACTTCTGAATTTTCAACTATTCAGGAAAAACAGAATAAAAAATGTGTATTGCAGTATATTAATATTTTCATGTAAGTATTTAAAGAATATGTATCCTGAAACATCAACAAGAAAAGAGAATTGCTTTTCTTCACTAAATACATGTTCACATTTTATGATCACTAGCATTATTTAAGATCAGAAGTGAAAACCTTAATATAGTCTGGGATTAAATAAGGAGGTTTTGAAGATTACACAGCAAACAAAAAGTTAATATATTAGATCCTTACCTTTTAATGATGTGCTTAAATTTACTTCACTGTGTTCTCTCCTCATCCTCATGAAATTCTACATCAAAAGTGGCAAAAAAAAGTGTATTTTGTCGTGTTTACAAGGTTTGGAAAAGGAGTGTACTCTCCAGAGGCAGCAAAATATATTGCCATGGTATTTATATACTCAATTATTCTTTGTAGTGTGTACCGCACTCACTCTGAAATTCAGGCCTTGAAAACCATCCCTCAACACTGTTGATGTCTAACAAATTGTGTTGCAAAGTCTATATATTTTATATACTCAAGGAATGTCTACCATCATTAACTTGATTTTTATCATATCATAGATGTCCATAGATCCAACTTTTGTGGATATTTTTCACTATATGCAGATAATACTCCCACCTACCTTCCAAATTCTTTTATGTAATGGTGAGAACTCAACTGTACTGACAATTACAAAGCTCATGTCTATCCACCTTCTTCTTCTTAGTCCATATGCTGATCCACATAGCAGTACCTTTGCTTCTGTGTTTTACCAGCACTTTTATATATTTTAGATATTCTAAAAGTTGATATAGGAATGTAAATAAGGTATTCCCTTTCCAATAGCATGTAGTTTAAATCCTTTTCTAGAAGATGAGTAAGGTTTAATATCTTATGATACTATATTTTCCTGATACTGCAGTTCTGCAATAAAATATTAGTTTAAGATAAATGAAAAAAATATATAATGGGGAAAAATATATATAATGGGGAAAAAAATAGCAAAGCAATGCACCATTCTCTGCCTCAAAATCATTACTTGTTTTTAATACATGCCATAAAATATGTTCCAATCCCTGCGTTTTGCTTTCTTTAAACACATTCTACACTCTGAAAAGGATTTTATTGAATGCTTAGTAATGTGCTGAAAGAAAATACTCCTTTCCACACACCTGTTCACACCTACAGCCTACAGAGAAGATTATAAGAGTTATCTCTGCTACCAAGACTATTACTTCCAGTGTTTGTAGGGCATCCATGTTGACTGAATAACAATGAATACAAGCATTGCAGATTTATGAGTATCTTATACAAAAGGATAATATTTGCTTCACTGTGTACTGTTAAGATTAATTTCATCTACTTCATGTGAAAACTAGCAGAATTTTTTTGGCAAACATAGTGAAAAAGTCTTCCAAAAATGAAGTCCAAAACTAGTTTAGAACATTTCCTATCAGCAATGTATGGTCATGTCAATGATTTTCAAAGTGCTAATTCATTTAGGATTTTATCTTCTCTAGAACACCTCTAAAGAAAGGCTCTGAAGATTTTCCCCCTGTTCTTTGACCCAGGGAAAAAATGCAGAATGTCAACAGAAGGACTTTGAGTTCCTTTCTAATGAATATATAGAATGCAAACTAAAAATATTTAATTTTGATAGGCAAGATAATTGTCTTATAATATGACCTTTCAAGAAAGTCTAAGAAAGCAAGAAGTATGACGTTAATACGGCTGGAGCTAAATGTAGAATGAGAGAATAAAGGAACAAAAACCAGTAAAAATCATTCAACAAAAATTTCAACAAAAATCATTCATGAAGAATGAGGACAAAACGATTCCTGTGAAATCAGTACTCAGATGAGAGTAGATCTGGCATAGTTTCTTTTTTTTTTTTTTTTTTTCCTGACGAAAGCTAGGTTGAGATAAAGCCTTGGAGAACTGAGGGTTTATTGTTATATGAATCCTACAAAAGCATGTTCTCTAAAATGATTTTGAGCAGAATGTATATAGAATAAAACCAGTCACAGTATAGACTGAAAGAGAAAAGAACCAAAACCAAAAAAGAGCAATCAATAAAAAAATTTGTGTATATATATGTGTGTGTGTACATATGTACATATATAAATATCTATATGAGGGGAAAAAATTATTAATCTCTCAGCTACTTAATTAGTTTTAGAAAGTACAGAATATTATGTATTTCAAAAGGAATATTTATTAAGCAGAAGAGGTAAATAAGAACTTCTGCTTTCAATGTTAAAAAGAAGCTACATCTGGAAACACTGCTGTCCCTAATATTATTATTTTCATTAACTCATTTAGCATGAATTCATAATCTGGCTGACATTTTAAGTAAGGTCTCCACTGTGTCTGAAATAATCAGTTTGTTCTGCTTGGCAAAGCTATTTACTCTTGTTATGTTAAAATGAATCACATTAGGAGAATCTGACTTCAGATGGCAATTAATTGAGAGCATGGATACAGCACTGGTTATGGTCTTGCAAATTAGTTTTTTGTTTGCATTCAGTTAGGATTCCCCGCTCCTAGCAACATCAAGTCTTTGTCAATAGATCCTTATCAACCGACTGCATCTCCTGATTAGAAATAAAAAGAGCATATCTTTTCCTACACTTAGTAGTAGTTTTAAGCACTTAGGAAACTCAGGATACATACTTATAAGATACACTTGACCAGACATAAACTCATAATAATTTAATTGTATTTTAATGTTAAAACAAAATAATGCATTTGTTTTCATTGAAAATGAAACTTTACTCCTGATTCATAAAACAAGCATTTGTCTTTTTAGGAAAAATGTGAGTAAAACGAGTTTGTCATCACAAATGTCAAATCCTAGAGACATCTATGAAGTTATTCTTGCTAGTAAGCAGAGCTATTATGCAGCACCTTGAAATTTGAACACATATTCAGTCTCTAACCAGTCTGGAAAAAAAAAAAAAGTGTATGTATGTAAATGAAACCACTTTCTATTAAGTGTGCATGCATTTATGGATTTCCTGTCAATAAGCTGTATCAGTGTATAAGGGAAGACTTTAGCAATAAAGGTAATTTCTTTCCTTATTCAGTGAAGGTATGAAACTTAAGGAAATTGATCATTATGTTTCAACTACATCTGTTATGTAGGAATGACAAAATGAAAGGTCTCTGTCTGTAACCAGTTGCAGATGTTTTAAAATACTGATTTCACTGTTCCTCTTGATAAAGTAAAATTACAAAAATCATTACTCATCAAATAACCCAATTATTTCTAAAACAAGTTTATGAAGTAATTTCAAGTGGTAAAAACACAGTACAACACATGCCACTAGTTGTGTACTGCTCAGCTCAGTTTCTTGCTGCCTCACAAATTTACTCCTGAAATACTTTACCAAGCTTGAACAGTGGCACCCATTTGCAAAGTACACGAGTGGAATTCTGTCATCTGGATTTTTCTTCGCTAATTTATTTTAAGCAAGGAAGATATGCTTTAGCTCTTGAGGCACAATTCATCATAGTTATTGTCTTTAAGCTGCATACATGTCTTTGTAATCTTTTATCCCACAGGTGAAGTATAAAGTAAAGGCATATTTAGATGGGTTCCTGCCACCCTGCAGTGACTTACATTTAATCTGCAATTTTCCATGCTCTTCTTGATGTATTTCTTGATCAGTATTGCAGATAAAAGTATACATGTTCTAAAGCACTTGAAAGTTTAACAGATGTCTGAATCCAAAATCCTTCTGATTTTTAAGTGCGGCCAGCTCCTGGTGTCATACCTCATTTTATGTCATGACAGACTCAGATATAATACAACAAAAACAATGTAAAATACTTTTATGTCTCACAGTGAAATACTTTCTACAGGACTATTAAAGAAATAAACTGGCAGTTTACACAGCTGCTTTTTATTTTCTCTGTGAATCAGAAAGGTTTCCCAGTAAGGTTGTGTCACTTGGAATTACATCTCTTGGAAATTAAATTTCTCACTGTTTTCATTAAATAGCATCAGGATATATTGAATTATGTCATTCCAAGCTAAACTATGTCACTTCATTTTATGATAAGTTCCAGAAGAATACCATGCTAGGACACAGTCATGTACCAACACTTAGCAACAAATACTCCTCTCACCCCCACTCTGTCCTTTTATGCTTGGGCTCCATCATTCCCATTTCCATTTTGAAGCACTCCACCAAGATGTATTGCAACAGGCAAAAAGAGAAGCAATCTTAAATATGTTCCTGTTTGTGTTCTGGCAAGCATCTGGATGTAAAACAGAAATATATTCTAAACATGTTATGTTATATTTTGTTATGTTATGCTATTTATTTTATTTACAGCAACAAACTATACTTCAGATGACTACTACAAGCATTTATTTTTAGTTTTTGGAATGTATGCTTTTCTTTTTGGTTTTGAAATTAACATGCAAGCACAGGAATGTAATTTCACCAAAATCAGAGCAGTAGTCATGCACAAAAGACTAGTGATTTTTTCCTAAGTATTTGGTCCCTCAAAGAAGTGGTCTGGTTTGCAGACGTAACACTGAAGTAAGCAAGTTTATTCATTTCTGGTTAATCTCCTTAGGAAGACAATGTTTACTCAGCATCTTCACAGAGGCACAAATTATGGTCAATCTTTATGTGACAGATTTTCAGATTCATATATAAAGAAAAAATAGGAAAGACATCATTTGGATCTCTGAAATGAACTTGATCGCTAGAGGCTCCAATTATAAAAGTGTAGAAAAAGAAAACTTAGCCATAGAGTTCCCAAATGGAATGCAGTTTTTTTTTTTTAGATAATATATCTGGGCTAATACAGAACAAGATCAGAGTGGAAATCGGCTCTCCATTCCTCTCCCTTAAACAGATGTGGAGTCAAATCGAGGGCTGAGTAGGAATTTCTTAGAATGTTTATGAGATAATGGAACTGGATTTCAACAAGTTCAGTAGTTTTAAATTAAACCAATACTGTTACACTAATTCTTAAAGAATACAGAAGAATACGATAGGGTGAAATTAAGTTTGGAATGTTTTACTGTTTTCATCAACTGCAGCAAAGTTCCTCTGTCTTTAATCTGAGGTACGCAGGAGTCAGACTGTAGAAAGAGCTACTTTATTTCTGCAGGAACAGGCTGCCCAGAGAGGTTGTGGAATCTGCCTCTCTGGAGATCTTCAAAACTCGCTTGGATGCCACTCTGTGCCATGTGCTCTAGGTGACCCTGTTGGAGCAGGGGGGTTGGACTAGATGATCTCTAGAGGTCCCTTCCAACCTTAAGCATTCTGTGTTTCTGTGTGATTCTAGATAATTCTTTTTTGTTGTTGTTGTTGTCTTTAGCTAAAAGTTTTTAGTCAGCAGCGAGAATGCATTTGTGCACCATACACAAGATTTTTATACTTAGTTGTATCCTTTGAAAACACCACCTATGCAAGTATTCATAGATGCTGAAAAGATCAATGTTAGTTGGCTCAAATACAAAGGTTGAGTCCAATCCTAGAAAACTTTGAATCTATTTGTCTTCCTCTGATCAAGTAGGATTTGAAAATCCCTAAAATAGACCTCAATATAAAGATTGTTCTTGACGGCTAAAGTATCTATTCAAATCTATCTGTCTGCTTATCTTTTTATTTTTAGATTTTTAGAGCATAGTTATTCATAAAAATGAATAAAATGTCATTTAATACTAATTATTGTATTTTTTTTTCATCTTGCAAAATGCAATCGTGTGATAAGATGTTTGCTTCTATTTCCCTTAATGAAATTAGAATCATCAGAAGAAATATAACCCTTATTTTATTAGAAGATTATTATTTTTATGAGCTTTGGAATATACATATTTCATTAAGTTCAGATTAAATGAAAGCAAGAAAATATGCATATGTGTCTTTTTCCCATATAAGTAAAGCATATTTAATTAATATCTGACTTCAAAAGAAACCCTTTATACCAGGGTGGGTGTATACCAGGCAAACAATCGTGCATCCAAGCTCTTGTAAGAGTTGTTTTCTCCTCCTGTTATATAGTACAGCTTAGAATCATCTGGGTTTGCAAGTATTTTGAAACTTATTTTCATTCTGTCTTGCAACTGAAGAACAAAAGAGCATTCCCATTCAAATATTGACATTTTAAAAATGAAAGAAAATATAGCTCCATGATATGCTCTAATATTCTCTGAAGTCAATGACTGAGGACTATAAAGAGATTAGAAACACCCAGCTAACAATTTTGGCAGGGACAAAGACAAATAAGAGTAAGCAAGCCATTTATGTGCTTTTTTGTTTTGTTTTGTATTGTTTAGTTTTCCCAAGGAAATAGAACTTATTTCCTTAGCTTTTCAGTATAAATTTTAAATCACTGAAATTAGATCAATAAAAATAGCAAATGAAATCAATAGAAAACATATATCTACAATAACATAAATAAAATCTGGTTTAGGAACCCTTGGCGAAGAATAATACAAGTAAGTTCTTCTACTGAATGCAGTTACAATAAAAGATGAAGCTAATGGGAAAAGAATGGAACTAGAGGATAAATAAATCCGAGACTTCTGTATTTATGTAAAAGGAAAATATTATGAAATATTCTTTACAAAAATTCACATGTAACTGTGTCTGACAATACAATGAATTAACCTTGCGAAATAAATTTCCGTTAAATAGAATAAAGCCCAATTCCTTGCAATTTCTTGCAATTCTTTCATCTACAATATTCTGTATATCTCATTAATATAGACCACTAAATACAAGAACTAAGAATGGACAAGTGTATGGCTTTTTTTTAAAAAAAAAAAAAAAAAGATTAAAATACTAAACTGTGTATTTTCTTCCCCATGCTTAGAGCTTTCCATTTCATTTCTCATTACTCACAAAAACGACAGCAACATCAACAGAAAGCATAAGCAATCACAATATTTGATTCTATGCTCTCCTAAACCTCTAAGTGCAATTTATACAAAGTGATCTGAATGGAAAACAATACGATAAACATCCATCCTCAGAGAGAAGTAATAGTAGATTATTAATTTTGATACTGACAACATGATGTTCTACATCAGGAAGCGAGATCCAAAAATGTCATATTTGGGGAAATAAATCTCTAATCAACTATATTTGTAAACAATACAGGAAACATCCAGCTATACGTTTCACACAGATATGTATGTCAGTGCAGCTTGCACGAGGCTTCTTCCTTAAGAAAAAGTGAAGTTTTGCACCCATTTAGCAAAATTCAGGAATATGGGAAACAGGCTTTTTCAAGGTGCCACAGAATCAACAGCTTCTCTTTTTCTTGCAGCGCAATATGAGACAATATGTTAATTTCTCTTTGATAGTCTAGCTGTGATTGTCATAGCTAGTGACTAGTCAAAGTGCAGAACGCTAAGGAGTTAGTTCCCTCATTCTTCTAAATGATCTTTGACCTTATTTCCCCAACTCAGCATTATAAATATTATTGTAAAATATTTTAATGTCTAAAATGTTGTGTTTATAACACATAAGAATCTTGGAGGTGGAAATAAATATTTGAGATGGGTGCTTTGTAATCCTAATCTATTTCTAAAATCTTTATGAAATAAAAAAAAAAGACAAGAAAAAAGAATATCCTAGATATCTACTCTTCCTTTTTCTTTTGTTTCCCTAAAAATTCCCTAAAGAATCAGTCTCATTTTCCAAGTTGTAGCCCATGGTTTATCCCAAAAAGGGATCTATCCCCAAAACAATTAATTTTTATTTATCTTTGAATTTCAATTTATCCTTATATGGAAACATCTACAGCTAAAAATCTATGCATCAAAAATCATGGAACATTAGCATTGTAGGGTAGAATTCAGGCATTATAATTACATCCCAAATTGGGACTTTCATGCATGAGTCCTATACAATTCTTAGCTACCAGCCCAGGATCTACTGTTTAACAAGGAAGCAAACAAAATGGAGATTGCTGAATTGGGCAGAGGGAGCATTCCCAGGCCACTCTGGGTTTGTTTCAGGCACAGTGACTGCTAAGGATGCAGTGACACCACCAAAATACAAGACTGACCTAATTCGCATTCATTTTCCACAAAGAAAAATGAGAAAATAGTAGCACTTTAGCTACCAACTGTGCAAATACTCATTTTAATAAAGAGGGAAGCAACTTTGCTCACCAACGTTCATTGTAATAAAAACAAAAGAAAAAGGCAGAATAGTGTGGAAGAACTGCTTGAAAAGGGGGAACTTGGAAAACAAGGAGAAAAACTGGGGCCTAACAGAAGTTTTGGCATTACAGAAGATCGCTTGGGGTGCTACACAGTTGCCACTTCCAGGATGGTTGGTATACACGGACTCTGCTCCTCCACGGTTCCCTGGGCAGCACAATCTGCCCTCCTTGCAGCTGCGAAGGGGAGTAACAGAGGATGGAGCGGAGTGAAGGCACCGCGGCCAAACTCTGTTGCACTCCCTGTGCTGGGCTGCTGATAAGCCGCACAGTGGCTGTTTCATGGGAGATATACCATAACATGTCCGGTGCTGAGCCAGCAAGGGTGAGCAAACCACGCATTTTGGATGAACTTTGCTTGAACTTTGCTCATTATAAGCTCATTTTAATGCCAAAACACACCTCCATCCCAAAAGCTACCCGCCTTCGAGGTACAAGCACTCAGCACTGAGC
The DNA here is from genome assembly GCF_000705375.1 of Tinamus guttatus. Next base: position 128,775 of record NW_010588948.1, on the reverse strand, counting down.
ATGCAGTCTAGATTTTCAATTGACTTTTAAATGAAGGCAAGAAACTTTTCCACCAATCAATAATAATATTAAGTGTGACTACAGTCACTCAAATTCTGTCTAAATGTAATATAATGTAATGTAACATATATATAAAAGGTGAACTTAGGAGGGGAGAAGTTGGAGGGAAGAGTCCATCATAGCTTCTATATTGGTCAATGGGGTGAACCCTTTGCCTCCCCTTGGGTTGTGACGCTACCTGAGGAGACTCCTTGAGGATGAGAGCTCTCTCTCATCTTTAGGCGTGTGTCATGTTTGCACATTTGAATATTAGAAAATGACTAAGAATCCCACACTGTAATAGAGAATTTCCTGTACTGACTAACCTGCTTTGTGAATGTTGCATTTGAATTAATCATGCTATTCATGAACTCAACTACTTGTTTGGAAGGCTATCAGATCTACAGTGCACAGACTGTTTGTGCATCCAGTACTGTCAAAGATGGGCTTATTGCTACCAGGCCCCCTGCTCCCGCTTCAAACTGCAACAAATAGAAGCCTCTGCACACTGATCTTAATGGTGCCATAGTTGTATAGCAGAGGAAAGGAAATCAAATAATTGTATCTTTAGATGATTTTATTTTTAAATTATTATCTGAGAAGTCAGGATAAAATCATGGGGAGACAATAAAAGGTTTTTGAAAAAGGCAGAAACATCCAGAAACTGGATGGTTCCAGTTAACTATCTATGTATGTTTAGTTCATACATGAAGGAACAAACTGTACAAAAAAAGCCACATAATTTTAAATAAACAATAACTTATAAAGAGATACTTTAACAATAAGTAACAGTTGTTTCCTAATGACTAATATCAACAGTAGGCATATTTTTATAAGATAATTCTGTTTTTGAAAAAAGACTTTGATCAACAGACAAGTTTTCACTATACTATCAAAATATTATTTTCAGCTTTTTAAAATAATTCTTAAATGTAAAATGCAGATGATAAATATCACAATTATCAGTAAAAGGCACATGATAAATTAATATGGCACATATATCCAAAAATTTTATCAATAAGAAGAACCCCTCAGTCTTACATGCTTTATTTAAATAAGAAGCTGTTTATAAAACCTAGGTTAAATATGGAACAATCTGCATGTGCGAATAAAATCAAATATTTAGTATTTACTTTATTTACTTCTTGGATATGCATAAAGAGACAACAAACTATGTTCCTAAAACTCCCTTGATTGATAGATGTCCTATCAAAAATCGCATTTATAAGCTATGTATAGCTTATATGTATAATTAAAACAATCAAATAAATAATTGTGAATTTTCTGGTTTGGTTCAAAAATTCATTAACATTTGGGGAAAAAGAGAAAAATTAAAGAGAATTTAATTTAATTAATCTAATGATTTTATACCTTGTATTCTTTATACCTTTATACCTTGTGTTCTTATTTTTTTTCTTATATTAATTATAATTTCACCATGACTGAAAATATCTTTTTTCTGTACTGTTATAACACCCTTACTCATAGTTTTTTATATTGGTTCAATTTGTTTAATACTGGACATATCTGTCAATGAGAGAATTAGCATCACAGACTTCTAAGGAGTGGTGTCAATTTCCACTACTCAGTGAACTCTCACTTAATCTGCTAGTTTGTGTATTTCTTATTTTAAAAAGAAATCATTGTTATTCTGGTTCAGAAAGCTCTATATTTCTGCTTTCAGAAAACTGATGATTACTGTTAAGGAGAGGAACATCTTTTACTTCGTGCCAACCAAGTATCATTCCCCAAAACACTTTAGTTGATCAGTTAGCTATTAACCTGCCCTTCCCCTAAAGTCTCACAAATTGCTAGAAATTTGGTCAGTAAGCATGTGCCACATTCAAATGCAGGAAATCACTGACCAGAATTTCCTGACTCCCTGTTTCTCACTTTCTCACTCATTTTCTTTTTACACTCCTTAAACTGAGAGAATGCTTGAGGCAAGCACAAGTTAAGTTTAGCCGAGGTAGCATACCTAAATTTAGATGTCTTCATATAGATTTTCATAGGTGGTATCTGTGCTCGTATAAGTCAATGAGTTCCTAGAGGTCACTTAAGTTATTGAAATGTGCTTAGTGTCATCTCAGATGCATCTCCCCAGCGGACACCACCGTAAAAGGATGCCAGTAAATATAAATCGTTTTTTTTTTTGTCATATTTGAGTGTCTTCAATATCCTAAGCCAGCTGAAATGAAACTAGACATCTGAGTTAGGGCAGTTGAAATAGTGATTGGAGCTCCAGTCACTGGAGCTCTATTCATTCTGACATAGGTATCCACAGGCTGGTAAGCTGAAACTGGTAAGCTTCAGTCTGCAGTCACTGTATATACTAAATCTTCACTGAATATAATGCAATCTAAGATACCTACCTCTAGGCAGACATCTGCAAGGGAACACCTACTTTAAACGTATACCTCTCAAATGGAAGAACAAATAATCACACCCTAAATCTGTGAATCCCAGAGCAAGTTTATCCTCAAATCAAAACCATGATGTAGATGACTGGTGGCCTCACCAAGCTAGCCCAGTTGCAGATAACCCCTATTTTTTCCTAAATGATGATGTAGATATATCCTCCCTGACAGAAGAGTGAGATCATCTGTGCTCCTTCCCACAGAATCACAGAATGCTTAATGGTAGAAGGAACTTCTAGAGATCATCTAGTCCAACCCACTTGCATAAGCAGGGACACCTAGAGCATGTGGCACAGGGTGGCATCCAGGCATGTTTTGAAGATCTCCAGAGAAGGAGGCTCCACAACCTCTCTGAACAACCTGTTCCAGGGCTCTGTCACTCTCACAGGAAAGAAGTTCTTCCTCACATGGAGGAGGAACTTCCCGTGTTTCAACTCACTCCCATTACCCCTTGTCCTGTCACTGGCCACCACGGAGAAGTGGTACTTGAACATGTTAATCAAATCTCCTCTCAGCCTTCTTTTCTCCTGACTAAACAAGTCCAGCTCACTCAGTCTTTCCTCATAAGAAGATGCTTTAGGCCCTTAATCATCTTTGTGGCCCTACACTGGACCCTCTCTAGAAGCTCAGTGTCCTTCTTGTACTGGGGAGCCCAGAGCTGCACACAATACTTCATGTGCGGCCTCAGCAGAGCTGAGGAGAACAGGAGGACCACCTCCCTCGACCTGCTGGCAACACTCCTCCTGATGGCAGGCCAGGATCCCATTGGCCTTCTTGGCCACAAGGGCATATTGCAGACTCATGGTTAACCTGTTATCAACAAGGACTCCCAAATCCCTCTCAGTGGAGCTGCTTTCCAGCAGGTCAACCCCTAATCTGTACTGATGCCTGGGGTTATTCTTCCCCAGGTGCAGGACCCTGCACTTGTCCTTGTTGAACCTCATAAGGTTTCTCTCTGCCCAACTCTCCATCCTGTCTAGGTCTCTCTGAATGGCAGCATGCTCTCTGGAGTGTTGGCCACTCCTCCCGGTTTGGTGTCATCTGCAAACTTTGTGAGGATGCACTCTGTGCCCTCATCCAAGTCATTGATGAACAAATTGAAGAGCACGGGGCGCAGTACTAAGTGTTACAATTTGTTGCGGTTTGATGGAGGGGGGGAGCAAATTTGGTAAGAGATGAATCCCCTTTTATTCCTGCCGATCCTCAAAAGTTAAAGGGACTGGGAGTGGCTGACCTCATCTCTTAACAGGGATACCAAATACTCTGTTAGCTATATGCCTAACTCTGGCAGTATCGGATTCACTGACAGTCTGCAGACTATTGGTCTGATAGTCTTTCTAGGAGTGAATCGAGTTCCCAAATAGTGTGATCACCCACAGGCTCAATTCTGGCAGTATTGGATTCATCAACAGTCTGTTGACTGTAGGTCTGATTGCCTTCAAAACAAGTGGCTGGTTTCACAAATAGCACAATTTATTCAAATGCAACATTTGGAAAACAGGTTTCCGATGTCAGTATAGGAAATTCTCTACTACAGTGTGGGGTTCTTAGCTAGTGCCTAGTGTACAAATGTGCAATCATCACTCACCCAGAAGATGGGAGAGGACTCTCAATCTTAAGAAGTCTCCTCAGGTAGCGTCCTGACCCGAGCGGAGGAAAGGGGTTCAACCTGTCAACTGATGTACAAGAAGGTAAATGCCAGATGGCTGTAGATAGCTGGATTTCATGGTTGCCTATCATTTATAATCTGTAAAGTTGCTATTGTATTAAAAAATGCAGTAACAATGCATATATGATCTGTCCTGTTTTATATTAATCCCATTGCTACATAGTAATGCTACAAATTACAGAGTAATACTACATATTACACAGTGATAATACATATATAATTACTTTTGACAATTTGTTTTGTATATAGTGATTGAAATTGGGGTAGATTTAAATGAATTCCAAAATTAGATATTGCGACAAATATGTCAAAGATTACACTATGTTTTTGTTGCTGTTGTTGCACTGATACAGTCTGTGACTTCCGCTTGTTACTTATTAATCCAATGCAATCTGTTCTGTCCTCTTCCATGTAAGCGCTCAGTGTTGACTCTCTTGTCATGGCAGTAGTCAGCACTGCAAGTAAGCAGGTGTCACAGCTCGGGGTCCTAGCAGACAGTGTCCTAGTAACTATCCTTAGTAGAATACAGAAATTGCAATATATTGCTGAATCTCAAAAAAAAAAATGTGACCATCATTAACTGTCTCTCTAATATGTTCACTGTCACAATGCTATGTGTGCCCAGTTGCTGGAAAGAAGTATGTGGGTTGATACCAGCCCAAGGCCATTGCTATCCTAAAAGTTCTTTTTGTTAATTGTATTGTTTTTTCACTCTGCTTTGGTCTGAGCAATATATAAATGGCACATGCTGGTCTGACTAACTAAGGATGACATTTTCTTTCTTCTGATTATTTCTGCAACACACAGTTGCAAAGCTGTTTGATTCACTCAGCACATACAACCAGTTGATTGGCTCATCTAATATAGCCAGGTCATCCACTCAACTGCTTTATCCATTTATCCGTCCATAACCCATCATCTAGAACAGAGGCCACCCTCTGGTCCTCTTTGCGTTAGATAAGTTCAGTTTCTCTCCTCAGAGCCTTCTTCCTTTGTAGGGCACAGCAGGGGAAATAAAATTCGTTTGCCATTTGAACTGCTATTGTTGCTATTCTAGATGCTCTCTTGTTAAAGTGGGAGGACAATACAAAAAGATAAATTATTATTTTAGCAGATTATTTTATATAGTTTGGCTCTTTGTGACTGCCTCTCACTCTCATTGAATAGAAGAAATGAGGCAGCAGAAAGATAGTTATGGTCATATGGTGAACATGTAAATCATTCTGACAGGTTCTTTACATTATTCGTTCTATCATAGCAAGGAAAAGAAGAAGAGACTGGTAGATTAGCGCAGCTAGAAGAGCAATCAACTTTACTTTTCCTACAGAATACACCGTTAGTGTTATGCAGTATATAGTTTCTGTCACTTCTTAGATCTAAACAATTGCTGATGATTCTGTTAAACTGCACACAAAACATCAAGAAGCCCAGTTGTTTTGTGGAAAAAGAAGCAAAATTACCTTGAAAATAAGTTCTCCAAATGGTATGTTATCTTCCATAATAAGTTTAGAAAAGTAACATCACTTCCCAAGAAGTGTTCACTATCTTAAAATGACTGCTAGAATAAAGGAAAGCTATCTTAATTTTAATTTGATTTATGGTTCAAATAAGTATGCCTGTAGTGTAAGGATATGTGGAATGTGATCCATTAAAGTTGATCAAGGGTGTTTTCAATGAAAAATGGGTAATAAGTAAAAGGAGGAGCCATAAAAAAATGAAAAAAACACAGACCTGTCAGACAAAGCATAACTGAGTCAATGACAGAGATGAAAAGTCTCCAGTCACTAGTTGATGAGCTATTAAGAAACTGCTGACACGGCCACCCTGTAAAAAGGAGAAAACAGGTGAACATGCAGATCTTTAGATAAGAGGAGGGCCTGTGAGACTTTCGACAGAATATTTGGAAGAAAGGCATATATATATATATATCAACTATTAGTTTCTCTTTATTCTTTCTGAACTTAAAACACCTGCTTTACTGTTCTCTTCAAACGACATGGCATAACATATTTACTTCATGCATTTGTCAAAAATTGGGTATTTCCTATGCATTGTCTGTTTTCCATGTCACTGGAATTATTTCCTTCTTTCCCCATCCTCAACTTTTGTCACTTTATGGAGGATCCATCTCCCTTATTTATAAACATTTTCTTAATGCCCTGGAACAATCTCTTCTGCAAGTAGATATTTTAGTACATGACTGACTTTTTATTTTGAGTTTCTGACAAGTCCCTTTACTTCTTTTCCAATGTTGTTTTCCACAAAAAAAAAAAAAAAAAAAAAAAAAAAGTTTCACAGTACTTGTGTAATTTTCCTTTTCTGCAAAAAAAAAAAAAACTGCTTAAATATTATTTTTATCCAAAATTTTCTTCTTGTCTCTGCCACTTTCATAAGATACGTCATAGATATATAGAGCTAATACTTCTGTCCTTGCCACTCTAAAAAAAAAGCACTATGAGTACTATGAGTTAGAGTATCCAGGAAGTATGAACACTCAGTGCTTCTCAATATACTTTTGTCATCTACGCAAAGCACAGAAAACCTGGCCTCAGTTTGTGTCCCAATCCTCTGTCAGGGGAGGTTTCAATACGATCCCAAGAGCGAGGTGAAGACACAAATGGGGTCAAATGCCATACAACCTTATAAGCTCTATTCTCGTAATCGTGATAAGACAGAGAGGAGAAGAAGAAAGGGAAAAGAAAGATAAGCAAGCAGGAGAGATGTGGCAAGATTAGTTACCACCACCACCAGTCCAGCTACATTTCGCTGGCTCCACCTCGGTGCAGGTGATGATCTCTTGAAGGAGAGTTCAGAAAAAATAAAAAATGTGCACAAACAGTCCTTTTATTGTCCCAGTTCTTGAAGAGTCTGCCTACTTTCTTGAAGTTTTTTGATACGTGTTTCTGTGTGATACATGCCATGTGCTCTGGTGCTCCTCTTTACCTGACTCAAGTGCAAGGTAGGCACTGCTGAGAATGTCATTGTTCAAGTCTCGAGCTGATATCACAGATTTCCCGGGGACAGGATGCCGAGGTCAAGAAGTGCAGAATGTCACTGCCCAGACTTTGAGCTGATACCACGGTCTTTCCAGGGCAGGATGCTGAGGTAAATGGTGTGTCAACAATGTCGAGACAAACACAATCCGAAACAGTCTCTTACAGCTTGTCTCTAATGCTTCCCATTCCACATTTTCTACACCCCAGAATGTTACAAACAGCATCAAGTAAGAGACTGCAGAAGGAAGAAATGAAATGAAATTTCCTGACTCTCCTTCTGAAGCTGGATGCATATGTAGCAAGCAATGCAAGATACTTGAAGATAGAAGGCGAATAAGAGCAGAGATCTGTGCGTTAGTTAAAAGAGAACACCCTTATCCGGGTTCAAGTTCCTGCTCTGGTGTTGAGCTGACATTTAAATAAGAACAACTCTCCTATACACATTTAATTCATATGTGCGGTCTGGGCAAGTAGAAATAGAGTAGCTAACAGAACACATTTTAAAAGAAATGCCTGGGACTGGCATAAATAATAGAATGTATAAAAGAAAAAATGATCTGCTACATGCAAGTCCTATACCTAACAATATCATCTGATAACATGGAAGTTCTCATTGGCTTATATTTGAAAGAATTTTCTCACATTGTCACTTGAAATATTAGCATATATTATAGTGATCTGGGAAAAGTAGTGAGGATGAAATGCTTTAGATATTTAGACTTTCCATGGTCTTTTAAGTGAATTTCTGCCTGTAACCTTGTAAATGACAGTAGTTCTGCCTCTAACATCTCTGACCTCTAAAAGGATGAAGTTCATAAATCTCCAACACTATCCAGAAGACACTATTTTGTGAAAGAGACAGGTCTTGAGGCCATGAATCTGTGCACTGTGGGAGAACTCTTGTCATTAAGACTCCTCCAGAAACCCAACATATCAGAGCCAAGACAACCTTTCAAAACAGAGGAATCTTTTCATCCTCGTTTGGTTTACCTAAATTCCTGATGAGCTTAGTAAATAGGATGAGGACTCTCAAAAGACCTGAAAAACTTGGTGTCATGATTTCAAGCCTGATAAAAAGAAATCAATTCAGTTGCATAAACATAGGTACTTCTGGCATCAAATTATATCTTGTGTTTTTGACAGTGTCTAAAACATCTTCACAGGGCTAGCGGATAATGACGGGAACTCATGCCATACCTGGACCAAGAGCTGGAAGCCAGACATATGGGAACACTTCAAATGATGAAGACTTTTGCAGCTGAACAAAGCACAGAATTTAGGCCACGTAGGTGTCTTTGTGAATAAGTAGCTTTTAACACCATAGGGACAAAATACAAACCAAAGAACCTCAGCTAAGAATTGTTGCTTTCTGATTTGGCAATAATATGCCCTTTGGATTTATGCCTAACCCTGACTTAAAAGGCTGAAACTGATGAGAATATATCACAGTGCCAGATCAGTTATACAGTGATTTATTACCTCCAGGTTAATAACCTACTCTGTGTGTAACTTGATTTTGTCCAGTTTTGGCCTCTATCAAATCCTATTTCTGCCAATTTAAAAGACTACCTGCCAAAAACAAACAAACAAAAAATCCTGCAGCTCATTTATTTATAGACTATCTTCCTGCCACTTCAAACTTGCATGCATAAAGAGAATTAGATTTTTCATGCAGAAATGCATTGGATTGTTAATACTTTGGGGTAAGACACTTTGCATAGTGCTTTCTCATATTAGTAATATGAGAAATTATCTTTCTCTGCTTAGCAATCCTACTTCATTCCTAACTTAACTCTAAGATTGCACATGAGTATCATCACTGGGAATATAGTTAGGAAAAACATTAGATTATATGATGCATTAAGCAATCAGGATGAGAAACAATATATGATGGAACTATTTACTTGTTTACTAAAATAGTCTTTGTAACCATCCTTGACCATGCTCCCGAGTTGAGGGAGGGGAAGAGAGAAGGGGAGGAAATGGAAGGTTTTGACCCACTTTCATTATTTTTTTAGTATTTGAAATACAAAGGAGAGAGAGATTAAAAATAAATTGGACAGAACTCATATAGTTAAACACAAATACTGCAAATTTGCCTTGAGGGCCTTGGCATCTAACCAATGCTTAATTATATTACATAAGAAATCAATGGAGTCTTCCAAGGTGATTGAGACCAGAGCCATCCATTATTATATTTCTATTCATTTTACTGCAACGACAGCCAGATGCATAATCATGTTAAGCATGTCCCACTTATTAGAACAAAGGCAATCCTTAATAAATGGTTGACAGTTTAGGAAAGTGACAGTAACAACAGATGGAGAAAGACTGATAAATGGATGGCAGCACTGAGGAGATGATGAAGCAACATTAATTACAGTTAGGTTGGCCTTCACAGCATCAAAATGGACATGCATACCTTGTTTAACAAGCCAAACCACAATCTGTAAGTAACATTGGCTAAAAAAAGTGTTCTTGTTGTTCTTGTTGCAGGTCTTAAAGTAAAAAGGAAAATTATTTCAATTCAGTTATTTCAAATAACAAGTTGGCAGTAACAATGAGCTGTACATAGGCACATTATTGAAGATGGTCTTACATATGGTTAAGAAATTGTTTGCTAAATTATGATATTGAACAGTATGAGATGGCACATGCTGGCAGTCGCCCATCAAATTCTGAGAGCTGTATTCTGCACTTTTTAAAAAAATGAAAATCATAATGGTACAATTTGGAATAATTCTCTCTCAGTGAGAATTACTGAGTGACAATATTATACAGAGAAATGGCACTTAATCCAAGGTTACATCATATTTCACATTATTCAACAACAAAATTCTATGTTCCATCAAATGCCTGAGTATTAAAATCTAAATTCTACCTTTTCAAAGGCAGATATACCTTGTATATACATATTCTGCTGTGTGGCTGGTATGTGCTGGTTCTTTTCAGAGCTTAGTGAGAAATAAAAGAATGCTCGCTAAGTATAATGTGATGTTTAAGTGGAATATTTAAAGATAGTATGAAACCTCAGAATAAACGGGATCTGTGCAGTGTGCCATGCCTTGATTCAGACATTCATCAGATGCTGTATCGTCTTGGGGTTCCCAGCATCACAAAGGACCTAAGATTTATCTTCTAATATTTTATTCCCTATCTTTGAGTATTCAGATTGAACATTGTATTATACTTAATGATTTTAATAGGCATTCCTTCTTCTTGAGATCCAGAAAGAATAGGTACTTGCTCTGTGCAACACATATGGAAATCTTAACAGAAATAAAAATGAACTAAGGTTGTGAAGTTTGCCTTTTTCATATTTTGGCCTAATGAAACAAAATATATGCTGACATATGCTAGCATAATCATGTTGACTTCAGTGTTAGGATAGTTTCATGAACTGTCAAAATAAAAGTTTAGATCAAAGAAGATAAAATAACTTGACAATTTTCTTTTTTTTTTTTACATTTCCATAATATTATAATTTATTTTCTGTCAAAAGTTGTTAATAATTAATTACATAATTACATAATTCAAGAATCTTAAAAGTAAGAAAATGCATATAAAAATAAGCATAAAGCAAGACAACTTGAAAACACTTGAAAACTGTTCATGAAGGAGGGACCATTCCCTAGCTGAAGATGCAATGGTGGGGAGGAGAATCTGTACAGGTGTACAAAAGAGTCCAAGAAGTGGCTTAATTTTAGAAAGGGAAAAATGCTGATTTTACTGCTGAAATCTGTGGGAAATCATGTAGATATCAATAGACACTGAAGATGTCTAGTCTGTCCCAAATTTCCTATGACTACTTCCTGAATGCAAGCTTTCTGACACTGTATCCTAGCAGGTATAATCCTCACTACAGATGTGAAATTCTATAAAGTTAAATGACTAAGTGCATAAATTTTTAAGTGCTGTTGGAATTGTGAAAACACTGTGAAAACATTTTATACAGAATACTTTCATGAAAAGAATGGTTTCTACATGACAATGTTTTTCTCTAAAAATTTTGCACTCAAGTCGATAAATGAACTAACTTGAGGAAATCATGTCACCTTAGAATTTCAAACTCCAGGAAACAAAACCTGGCAAAGAGATCATGCTAAAGAAATGCTGTAGACTATCTGTGGAAGGATGGCCTGAAAAAGGGGAAACAGAAAAACTAGGGCCTAGCTGTAGTTTTGGCATTACAGAGGCCTGCTTGGGGTGATACACAGTTGCCACTTCCAGGGTGGCTGGTGCACACGGACTCTGCTCCTCCACGGTTCCCTGGGCAGCACAATCTGCCCTCCTTGCAGCTGCAAAGGGGAGTAACAGAGGATGGAGCGGAGTGAAGGCACCGTGGCCAAACTCTGTTGCACTCCCTGTGCTGGGCCGCTGATAAGCTGCATGGTGGCTGCCCAATGGGAGATATAGGATAACATGTCAGGTGCCGAGCCAGCAAAGGTGGCAAATCACTCCGTTCGGATGAACTTTGCTTGAACTTTGCTCATTATAATGTCAAAACACACCTCCATCCCAAAAGTTACCTGCCTCCGAGGTACAACCACTCCTCCCTGAGCATGTGCTCTAGATTTTTGATTGACTGTACCTTTAAATGAAAGTGAGAAACTTTTTCACCAATCAATAACAATAATAAGTATGACTCCAGTCACTCAAGCTCCACCTGAATGTAAAGTATAAAGGGTGAACTAAGGGTGAAAAGAAGGGAAGAATCCATCGTAACTCTTGGGTCAGTGGATGGACTGAATCCCCTTTCCTCCACTCAGGTCCGGATGCTGCCTGAGGAGACTAAGAAGGAGGGTGGAAGATTCCATCGCAAATTTTTGGTCAGTCAATGAGCTGATCCCACTTTCTTCCCCCGGGTCGGGACTCTCCCTGAGGAGACTATGAAAGAGGAAGGAAGAATCCATTGCTAACTCCTGGGTCAGTCAACAGGCCGATCCCCCTTTCCTCCCCTTGCGTCAGGACGCTGCCTGAGGAGACTCGAGACTGAGAGCCCTCTCCCATCTTCTGGGGTGAGTGATGATTGCACATTTGTACATCAGAGCTAGCTAAAACCCCATGCTGTAGTATAGAATTTCCTGTCCCGACATCCAAAACCTGCTTTGTAAATGTTACGTTTAAATAAATCATACTGTTTGTGAACTCGACTACTTGTTTGGGGGGAGGCGAACCTGCAGTTGATGGACCGTTCGTGAATCCGATACTGCCAGAGTTGGGCATATAGCTAACACAGTATTTGATATCTCCTCCCCCCTCACCACTAGGGCTTTCAAACTGCAACACTACATAAGTAGCAACATAGAGAAACAATATTACTTAACACTGATGTTTTTATTAAAATGGTGGGAAGAGCAATAGAAACCTGCCTTGTAGTAATAAAATCTTGATGCTCACACATTAAAAAAAAAAAAAAAAAAAGAAAGAAAGAAAGAAAGAAGAAAGTTCTTAATAAGCAGTAACTTGACAGTTGTGTCATTTCATGGTCCTTGTTTTGAAGCTTTTCATCAGTACAGGATTCATTTTACTTTAGACAATTAAACATTTAGGGAAATAATAAGAGAAATGCTTGACTCTGGACATCAAGTCTCTTTTAAAAAGCCTTTTGAAGTCAAAAGGAATCATCTCCAATAGGGTTTACATTTGCTCCGAATCCTCCTCTTCATCTTATGATATACCTACATACACCACACATTCAAAGTAATCAGATACAATCACTGCAGCTGATGTACCTTCACTAACTTATACATGTGTGATATTTGACTTGAAAAACAACATGACTGGAATATAAATAACTTTGAGATCCACTTCTGAGTAAATTCTTATTTTTTTATAAACAAGCAAAATTTAAAGATGACTGAATATGTAAAATTTAAAGATTTTTTATGATGGTGTTTAACAGGGTACAATCTTTTTTACTTCTTCTAAAAGACAAATATAAAGCTAAAATCTGTTTGTCATGTGCATATATCATTACACTTTATTTCCAAGTATGAACATTTATCAAAATCTTGGATACTTTTAACTTGATAAACACCTACCACATAGTTTCTTGAAACAGCTTAGAATTATGAAAAACATTATGAATTATAGCCAAGACTAATTAATATTTATATAAAAACTGTTGAATAACATCCTTAGCTCGCATACATTAAAATGAATTAATTTGGAATGCTCAAACACATAGAGCCTTCTTCAATTTTTTTAGTAGTTACTTTACTATTTACTATTTTATAAATCAAGACCAAATACCCCAGTTTTTCATATAAATCAGGATTAATTAAATACCGCTTTTATTCCTACGTTTCTTCCTGTTCTTTTGGCAATAAACATGAGAAATGAGGAACTCTAACTTTCAAATCAGCATATTATAAAACCATATGTAGGGAGAAAATAAAAGTTTACATTGTTCAGCAAAGTAAAAATCAACCAGAGTTTATATTTTAGCAAGAAAGAGTATAGAATATTACAGGAAGTGGAGTAGAGCAATGACCATTGCCATGATGGAGTAGTGAATATCACTAATGAGTGTTTCTTTTGTTTGTTTGTTTGTTTGTTTGCCATTTGCTTTTAAGAGTTATAGTCCTATTCTATATGTCTTACATTGACAACATCAGGTATCACCGTCTCGACTGCATACTTCTGCATAAATTTCTAACTTCATTTTAGTGCTCTTATTCTCCTAGATTAAATGTTTGGGAAATAATTTCTTTGGTAAAAATATAAAAGCCACAGGTTGGCTAGGCAAGGAACACAATGCTTGTTTAACACAGCATCGTGTTAAAATTGGGTAGAAGTAGGAGAGAAAAGGATTTGGGGAATAAGCCTTAAAAAACTCAGATACATCTTGGACCTCCTGAGTCTCTATGTTACACTGGAAAACTCATTTAAAAAGTAAATTCTCCTGGAACTTCTAGCATTCCGCACTCTTTGAACCTGGAACACAATGAGAACATCTTCAATCTTACTAAAACTTGATTTTTTAGGGCTAACTACAAAAGTTTTTGTCCCAAACTGACTTTTCAGCAATAGCTAATACAAAAGAATATATATAATGACAGGGTATATCATGTCTGTATTTAGTTTTAGCACATTTGGTGAAAAAACAAAATGAAAGCTTTGACAAATTCATTAGTACCCAGCAAAGTGCAGCTGAGAGGCACTGCACACCAGTGTTTTTAAAGAGCTTTAAGCCCTTTGCATGTTCTAATTATACTTCTGTTTAATTCAATTATTAAGACATGTAACAATATGTAATAGATTTCTGAATAGTCTTTCACAAGAACTAATAAAAGCATATTTATTACAAGCTCAAAACAAACTCTCCAAACTCCGTGGATATTTGGCAGAGAATCTGCTAACCATGGCCTCTGCAACTTTCAGTAGCCCTGAGAAGCCTATTGATAAAGCCTACTCATAATAGTCTGTAAAACAGATCTTAAAACACTATACATGTACTTTTTGCTGTTTTTTTTTGGTTGATCACAGCACATTTCTGGACTATAGGCTTATCTAGATGGAGCTCTCCACTTTGCAACAACCTCTCACTGACACCCGCGTAGAAAAGCCCAAATCCTTATTGTTTTCAAAGGACGATACCTGATGCTAAATGCCAATAGCGATGAAAGTGGGATAGACAGTAAAAGCTCGACAAAAACAGATTGTCTTGTGCACAGTTCACTTCACAAAGGCCCAAAGTCTTAGTCTTCTATCTAAGGATGTATTTAGAGCAATGAATTATGATAAAACATAATATATATGTAAAATAGAGTATGTTGTAGCTAGTAATCCTCTATTATGTATGGTGCAGGATGAGTTCCTGACTAGCTGAATGTTTCCAAGTACAAATTATTCCCTTCCAGGATTTAAATTATATTATGCAGAGTCAATAGAATTATCTATTAAAAATCTACAATCATGATGGTTGAATAATTGAATGCTTAGAGAAGTCTAATAATTGTCCTTGAAAAACTGTACAATAGCATATTTCTTCTTGTGTGCATGTTATGAAATAAAACATGGATCCAGACACCAGGACCATTGAATCCAGTTCTTAGCTGTAACAGAAGGGTTTTCCAGTATTTGGCCAGACAGTCTAATAACATTAAAAGATAAACTCATGTTGACTTTAGATACTATTAAGGGAGTATTGAATACTTTAATTTGCAGTGTGTGGTTTTAGGTAGTATTTTTAGTCTTTCTAATGCAGACAAACATGGAAAATAAAACAGAAAGCTTGCATGTCAAGCTTCAGCCATCCTAATTCGAAACAACAGAAAACCCTTTTAGCCAAGGTTTGCAGAGGAAAGCTATCAGCTACACAGGTCTTCCTTAATATTATTCAGTATTTTCAATCACTGTAAAATGCTGCCATCTACTGGAAAATATTTAATTAAATAATAAAGCCAGCAAAAATGGAAATTATGTTATTGTCAATGAATAATAATAATAATAAAGTAATTTGATTTTTCAAAATGCTTTTCTCCTGGTCACTGAGGTCCATGATTAAACAATGTACATGAGGAAATGATATCTGGATTTAGGGAGTAAAAGATGAGGAACTAAAAGAAAATCTTACATTCATTTTTCTCAGAAATCATAATTTAAAATTAAATATATGACATCTTTATTAGAAAATGATTTAAACCTAGTTAAATTCTGATTTTCTTCAGACTATGAGGCATATATACACTTTTTATAAAGACATTGAGTCACTATGATTTACTGCCAAATATTTAAGTTAAATAGTGAGAGATAATACCTTGCAGAAGTATTTGAAAAGCACATTTTCTAGGAGAGTTTTGAAATCATTCAAAAAGTATATATAGAGATTAAAAAAAAAAAAAAAGATTACTTTGCTTGCAGTGATATAGCATTAAATTAGTTCAACTGAATATGGTACAGTGTTGTTTCCAACCTGTGAAGGAAAAGAAGGTGGGAGATTCTCCAAGTCAGCCCATCAGAGAGATCTGCAGCAGAGACATGCTGTGTTTCACAACTTAATGCAGTGTCAATTAACTACTTATTAAATGCCAATTAGAAATTTAGCAATTAAGTTACACTAACCAAGCATTATAGTCCATAAGGCCTGCGAATAGTGAAACAGAATTTCTGAGTGAAACTGGCTGTATCTAGTCCATTTGTTCAAGCGAAGCAGACCTGGGGAATGGCAATGGCTGTGTCAGGTTTTATAGCAGGTACAAGCCACCCTCAGTTCACCCTCAGGAAAAATCCTCAGTTCTGGTGTTCTACATTTCTATTTTACTGTGCTCATGGTGAAATCCTAGGTACTGTATTTGCTTTAAGAGTCCTTATATACCATTTATGTTGGGATCTGGTCATTCACTTCATTGGGAAGTCCTCAATTCTTTAATATGCTTACTTGATGAAATATGTAGCCAAACTGATTTTATTAATTGCTTCAAGGACAGATTTTTTTTTTAAGTAGTCAAAAATGTTAAATAAAGCAGCTTATAAGAGTTTCATACAATCCCTGTTTTGGAGTAAAATGTGTAAATCTTTAGAACTGGTTGAAAAACATGTATAACTAGAATCAATAAATAACCACAAATTTAAAAATGGACTGTGAGGTCTGAAGATTAACAAAGGGATTGTACATTTCTTCATTTAATAGAAGATAGGTTTACAAATTTAAGAACAGAAAAAGGTTGCCAGTACAATAGTCTGTTAAATATATTACCAAAAGCAACTTCTTCTGCACTTAGATGTGCTACTGAAAATGTGAGAAAGGTGCAATGTTAATTATATTCAGGATGCAGCCTTTAACTTTTTGTGTTTCTCTGCCCATTCTTTTATTATCCGGTCATAGAAATTTCTTCTGAAGAAATACTGGACAGTTAAATGTAAGTATGAAAAGCAAGAAACACACAGGAAACACGGAGTTGAGTAAGAAGACTGTTGAAGAGAGGAAAGTTTGCAAAAAGCATTTTAATATTTACACATATGTGAGGAAGTGACTGGAAACCACAGAGAGCCAAAGCTGTCGGGCTCTCAGCTTT
>NW_010588948.1:71011-105425 GCF_000705375.1 Tinamus guttatus | reverse complement strand
CATCCAGCCAGTTGTTAATCCACCTCAGCATCCACTCATGTAACCCACACGACCGGAGCTTGCCCAGGACGATGCTGTGAAGTCCATGGATCACAGTTATAACATCTGATATCTTAACTTAGGCTGTGCTGCCTCTTAATTTTATTTCATAGTCCTAAAATCAGTCTGCAGAATATATCCTAGGTTAAAATCATTAAGGAGTCTTAAATAAAAACACATTTGTTCAAATAGACAAAAAATAACAGACAAATCAGAAAGAATACATTGCATCAGTCACTAAACCAGTTTGAACAGGCAGCAAACTTTTTTTTTTTATGTGTTATTTGATTAAATCACCATTATAGGTATTGACAGCTGCTGAACAGCTCCTCTATTGTGTGATAGTATCATCACTTATAACACAATCAGCCTCCAGAAGCGTGTAGCATCAAAAGCTCGTAATATTTTAAAAAAGAAGTCGTATTTTGAAGGTTGTTTAATGTCATTAAATCAAGACCATAGAAAGACAAAATGCTTTGGAATACAGTTTATGCTGTAGCATAGCAGTCACCCATAACAGCAATTAAGCTCTGTATTTTTTGAATTTTCTTTTCCTCTAGTTTACACAGAAGACTTCATTCTCTAAGATAAACCAATTTTAACTTTTTTGAAAGGAAACTAACAAACATGATTTTAACTGTCAGTAATGCTTCACAACAATTTAAATAAATTTCTCATAATACATTCTGGGGCGGATAAGCATTATTTTCTAAAATAAGAATATTTTGCCTTTTCTTAATAATTTCTCTGCATGCCTAGCTTGTTTATTAGAAGCAAAACCTGAATAAAAACGGGATAGCAAACAAAATCTCGACAATATTATAAAGTGATTTTAGTGTTTATACCATTACAGAGGCAGGCTAAATGGTGCATGTATCCACTTATCTCACATTATCTCTGTATGGATTCTTTGTTAACTAACCATTTTAAAGGGAAGAGAAAATGAAGCTAGTGCTTGTCTCCGGCACCATAGAGTGACACTAACTTGTTATTCTCTTCCCTCTGCCCCAATCATTCACCACCTGTTTAGTTGCAAGACAGCTGTAAAGTCATTTAAACTCTACTTTCCAGGAACTACATTTCTGTAACATTCTAATTTTCTTGTCTGATTAGGTTTTAATCCAAATGATGGATTTGTTTATCAAGTGGCAAATCACAACTGTTAGCCAGCAGATTTTCAGCATCTGTGGACAGTATTGCACACAAAAGGTTGAATAAATATAATCAGAAAATGAGCAACTGAAAGTAGGAATGTTATGATAGAAAGAAAAAAAAGATTTATATGAATTTTATTCACCTGATATTCTTTCTATTTAATACTTTGCCACTGTCTTTACCGATGGTTAGAGTTCGGACCTATAGCAGTTTGGGAATATAAAAAGAAAATGCAGTAGAACATTATCCAGGATAAAATAGTCTCCTTAGGAGATCAAGCTGTTCACCAGAGTCAGAGAGAAAAGAAAGTACAGTTTAATTACCACATAGATTACTTTAATATGTATTAGCGTATGGGGACAGACATACAAGCATATACAACAGATCCTTACCTCGCTTTATCCCCTGAAATTGTAATGACTACACAGGAGCTCCAGAGTCTGAAGATTTCAGTTTATGTTCTGGGGTGGAAAAGAGGAACACTCAAAAGCAACAAACAGAATCGTAGGAGCTTTGTGTCTAGGAAATACAGCCATGTAAACAAATAAAAAGTCTTACTATGGCATTAATATATTGCATAATTATACCATATACGCCGGAATCTTTTGTCTATTAATATGATCTACTTTTCTCTTGCATTTCCTTATTTATGCTCTTTTTCTACCCATGTCTTGCACTAAATTTCTTCTCTTTTACCCTTTTGTCTCTTCTCACCTTTAGAAAACAAATTTCATGTTTCTCCTGAAAGCCATTTTAACAAAATAAGAGAAAAATTGTTAGAAATTGGATTATGTCATATGTAATCCTACCTTCCAAAAATATTTTATCAAAATTTACTAAAAAAAAATGGAATTACTGATAAAGTTTATATAGTAAAAACTATAGGAAATTTTTCTGTAAATTATTTAGTAAGATAAACAGCTAAGCCCCACATTTAAATACAGGGCAGCAAAGGGGGTCTTGCTTATACCCTCTTACAAAGTTGTACCATGCTGTCCTGTGTTGTGCTCCATTTCTTTGCATGGATGAGCAGTTGGACACAAATCATAGAAGCGGCAGGAATTATTAAGTGTTTGAAAACAGCTTATATTTAGGCAATCCTATGATTTATCCACTTAGCACAGCAAGAAAAAAAATCCAAGCAAGCAAACAAACAAAATCCTTATGAGGTAGTTTGATAACAGTTTAGAGCTACGTTTATGGAGAATAGAAATGCATTTAGAAATTCTTTAATTCACAGGTATATAATAAATTCTAGTGATAGAAAGTCAATCTAGAACTAAAACGTGTGTTTTAATCATAGGATCTTAATTGCAGCTGTTGATCAAAATAGTGGCATATTCATCACTGGGAATTTAATGTTCAAGACTGAACATATTTATGAAAAGATATGCTGTAAGGACTTGTATTGGTTGTCAAAAACAGTTTAATACTCTGAAATCTTATTACCTGTCTTAGATGAGAGCTCAGACAAAACCATCAAAAAAAAAAAAAAATTCCGTCGGGCTTTAAAGTATTTTTCAAAAGTGTGAAATACTTGTCCACAGAAGTTAGCACATGTAGGTCATTGATACCCTTGCACATCAAACCAAGTACCTCAGGTGAGAATGATGCTTATCCATTATTATACAGACATTTTGATTTTGGGGCACAAACTGTGCTGTTTATATTTTTAGTCTGTAGACTCTTGGTTCAGTGGTATACAGTTATATGAGTGAGCTATTTACAAATAAGTAAGAAATACCAGTAGTTAAAGAAAATACAGTATTTTACCCTGATTCAAAAATTCTTTATACTTCACATAGATTTATCATTATCATTAGTACTATTAATTGTACACCATTATACCTTAAAGCCTTATATTGTGCTGTATGCTTCTGGCCAGACATAACTCCTGCCATGTATTGAATTCTTTTCAGTTCTGTTATGTTTAAATTTCTATTAGCATTACATTCAAACTGGTCAGACTTGTGACAATCTTAAGTTTACTGAATCCAGGCATGCTCTATTCATTTTTTTGTTTATATTGTTGACAAAACAAAGCCTGTGGATAGATTGATTTTTAAAAAAACTTTTCAGCAGTAACAAATACTTTTCATCACCCTTTTTCTTAAAACTCAGCAAGGTTCATGGTAAACAAGGTCAGAATAAACTAGATTCAGCCCTTTGTCATGGTATATTACTGTAGTGTCTCAGAATAAACAGTAAAAATAAAAGCAGGATAAGAATCTGTTTTTTTTTCTTTAATTCCTTAGAAAACACCAATATTTCTGTTATTTTAATTCTGCATTTGAACATAATCCTGACCTCCTGCAACTTTTTCACAAAATTAAAAAAAAATTACATATTTTTATCTTTAAAAATATTTATCCCTAGCTATTAGTTAAAAAAATCTACATATTATTTAATATTTAGAACATATGACTTATTTATATGCAATTACATACATTATAAATATTACATTAAGTATATGTTTTAATATAGCTAATCAAAAATAGTCATTGAGATAGAATAATTACCGCTTTCATAGAAAGTTTTATGAAAATAAACACCTTCGTATGGAGATTTGAATGAAACCGTAATTTTTACTTTAAAACTGTTAGAATTT
Organism: Tinamus guttatus; assembly: GCF_000705375.1. Next base: position 101,623 of record NW_010588948.1, on the reverse strand, counting down.
TAAAGGCTTTTCAAATAACTCTTTCTCAGCAGTCCTTAAACAGTCACCTACTCTGTCACCCTTTCCTACTTTGCCAGCTGAAAATTTATTTTGCATGGCCACACTTTTTGCAGGGTAGCTCAACCAAACATTAGCTAGTGCGTAAAGGAGTGATTCAGGTAAACCTCAGAGAGCATTGACTTAAATAGACAGTTAATTATTGCAGATCCTATTCTGCAATCCCTAGTTAGGCAGCTTTCCCACTGAGCTGGAGTAGGGAATAGCACCTCTAGCTATTTTATTTAAACAGATTTCTAAAAGAAACCATTTTCTCCTTCCAATTTAAATTATTTTTGATGGAATGATGATGGGAAATTTACATTTCTTTATTATGGATGTTAACAAGTTGATTCACAGGAATTAGAATATAAGTAGTTAAAAGAATAAATTGCAGTCAAATATATTGCATCCATACTGTACTGCTAAACTGTGTTTATATTTTATGTTATCATGCTTGGGTTATTTTATTCCCATATCCTTGAAAGAAGTCAATTCCTTGTTTGCAGGGTGCCTAGCTTTATCAAGAAAAGTAAGCAAGGCATGCAAGAAAGGTATTCTGCTGCTGCTGATTAACTCTGCCAGATTATGTCAAAGCCTACATGGTCTTTATAGCAGGGTGCATATCATGATTTTGAAAGGATCAGTTTTATTTTTCTGAATTAATTCGTCTTTTTAATATGAAGAAGGTAATTTCTTTCAACATAAGTAATTCAAGAATATGGAATTGGGTAGATGATATAGAGAATTTAAAGCATTATCTCATATTTAAAATGAGGGAATTAACTCTTTTCTAAGCTAGAGACTTCATGAAAAGTGAATCCTTTAAAATGAGGGAATTAACTCTTTTCTGTTTTAAGCTAGAGACTTCATGAAAAGCGAACCGAGAGAGTGCCAGAGAATCACACTGTACTGAGCATGCCAGGTTCTCTTTAAGGAGAGATTCAAGACCTGCTAGTACTCTTCAGAGGAATACAAAGGAAATTTAGGAGCTCTGATGTTGCATTCAAATTCTAAGGATGATGTTGCATCCTGAGCCTCAAGGGTGAGATACTACCTCAAAACCCTCACAGTATATGTGCGGTAAGGAAGCACACTTATCCACAAAGCTAAAAATTAATTGTTGGTCTAACTAATGTCTTCACAGACCTATCAAAGATTTGGTAATTTTAAGATCACTTAAAATTATACTAACACTTAAAGGCCATATTATTCAACTATCAATCAGAGCTCCCTCCTAGTAAAAATACAGTTACGAGTGATATACTTTCCATAGTACGTACTCCTCTCCCTTGCACTGCTCCTCTACGTCCTATGGTGAGTGGTGCCAGTTTTTCTCAGAAAGAGGCATTGGAGGCTAAAGGATGTCCTCATCATCCCAAGATCTTTTCTGGGAGGAGCATGACATTGAAATCAGGAGTTTCTCCTTGTGTCTGGATCATCTTATGCTTACTTGTATACTTTTTTTAGCACAGTCTGCCTACTTGTTCTTTTCTTACTATCCTTAAATTCTGTTAGACACGAATTCCACTGTTTACAGTAAGTTTTACTTATGTTGCATACTTACTCCTTTTTCTCTTTGTTACTTCCAAAACCAGTTTTGCTACTGATAAAATCCTAATTAACCATCACTGATTTGTGCTTACACCCCTGAAAATCTGTATCATCCTGTGTTTATGCTGTCAGTTTATGCTTGTCTTCTTAGGGGCCTTGCAACGCTCCTCTGCAGTTTTTTTTTCCTCCTTCTTAAACAGCCTTAATGATATGACTTCCTGACATATGTGACATTCAGAGCTTTGCTAACTGTTATTCATTCTATAAGCTACAGCAAAATTTCTGGAACATTATCAAAATTACTTTACAACATTGACCACGGACAAAATCAGTCAAAATAGGACTTCTAGTCTTGTACAGCTTATCAGTTTAACTACTTGCCTTGTGCTGGAGTTACATCACTTCCATGGCAGAAGAATTGTTCTTGTATGCTTTTCTGGGTAAGTCCCAGAAATGGAAGGAAGTATTTTACCAAATCCTCTTTAGATTGGCATTACCAGGTCACCCTGGGATCTGTCAACACAGCTGGACCAATTCCACCCATTAGTCCATGGAAATTTTTGTGAAAGTTAATTGCTCCCTGAGTTTCCCCAACTTATACTCTCAAGGGTATATATCATCTGCCTTCTGATCCCCAAATGTATGATAATATTTTTCCTTCTCTAATTGTTAACCTTGATTCCCTACCCACCTTAGAGTAATAACACTCTCTTACGTTGCTACTTACGAGAGAATGGTCTATCATAACATTACGTCCAACCAGAATAGACTTCATAAATACAGACCATTTAATTTTGTTCAGATGCTTGCTTCGTTAAATAACATGTTGAAACCTATCCCTTCCACACATATAGCATAGATTAAGAGCACATATAGCATAGATTAAGAGAAGATTGAACACTTCTACTCTTTTTAAAATTTCCTAACTCAATTGGAAAACTAGATCAGATCTTTGCATATAAAAAAGCACATTTTAGACCAAAAACTTACCTAAATAGATGCTTGTAGACACATACTTTTTAAATTCATTCTTCTTATCCTTCTTTATAATAAACTGACAGCCTATTTTGATTAAAGTTTTCAGCTCTGTGTGTTTACATTAAATATTTTAATCAGCCTGTATCAAGTAAACTCGACTTGACCTTCCACGTTACTGAGCACCTACAATTTAAATGGAGTTGCTGGTACTCAATGCCTTTGAAATCAGTATTATAAATCTGATTAGTCTTTCAAATTAAGGGATTCGAATTAATAATGACTGACTGTTGTTGACTTTTCCCTCTTGTCTAGTACTTTACCATTTGCATTTTCATTATTAATTCGTTATGTTCATTGCAATAGAACATGCTGCTGTTTACTTTTTTCAAAATATAATGTGTATCAGATACTGTATGTGTGATCTTTTTGCACTTTTTTATCTTGCTATGGTCCAGTTATTTTTTGTTCTTTTAATATTTCTTATTTCTATGTATTGCAGTGCTTTTGTGTCTGAATAGCTAAGAAAAGTATAAATCAAATAGTGCTTCTACAGAAATGTGATTTCAGAAACTGAGACAGAATGATTAATACAACAATATTATTTGATACTGGATTAATACAATGACCCCTTTTTCTATAACCAAACCTTTTCAGGCTAAGGGTATTTTCTAGAAAAGTTGAACTTTAGACAGAGACAAACAGAACAAATGTTATGTAATCCCTTATGTGATGATTAATGTAATACTTGAAACCAATATGAAATAATCATGTTTCCCGGACAATAGCACAAAAGCAGTAGAGAGAGATGAAAACACAAGAACAAAGAAGTAACTTTCTCAAAGAAGTAACTGAAGGCTCTGAATCACAAGTATGAATAAATGTAATGAACAGGGCAGCCAGAATAAATACGTCTACCAGTAACAATAAAATAACAGGAAATAAGAATTACCTGTATAAACTGAAATGTTTGGGATATTGCAGTTCTAAATGTAGTATAATTCCTGTGTTCATGCCATTACCTTCACAGACAATGATATTTTGAAAATCAGACTGAGTATTAGCAAGTACAGACATGATCTTATGAGCTCAATTTTATGTAAATCAGAGACAGTGTAATGAATGTAACTGTTGTACTTAAGTGTTATAGAGTAAGTATGAAAATGTGCTTTAGCTTATTCATATAGCTCCATAAGGGACCTGTCCAGTGGCAATCCTTTTATTTCTGAAATGTGCGAATTTTTACCTTTGTATTAAGTTATAATATCCTCTAATTGACTTTTATTTGGCTAATAACTTATAGCCTATATGTCTATTTAAATCCATGTATACAAAATATATAGGAAGCTAGGCTCAGGGACATATGATGCTTTTTATTGTTTTTAGTTTGGGATATTTGCAATTCTCTTTAGAGCTTTATAAAAAAAAATGTTCTGATAGGAGTAACTGAAGAGAAATAATTAAAAAAATAAAATCATGAAAATGTAGATTTTTAGATGTAACATTTGACTTTCTAGATTCATATATGTTATATGAGGCATGCATTCTGTACCTGTTTTATTTACTATCCTAGTAAAACACTGACTGGTGGTATTCGACAGTGTTTAATCAACAGCAAAGTACGACATTAACTGTAGGAGAAAGGAAAATGTTTTGAGATTTAGAGAAAAGAAATCAAGAAAAGAAAAAAAAAAGATGAATAATTCACACTAGAATCTTAGTGGGATAAGAATTTAAGATTGGGTCCTGAAAGCTTTCAAGTGATCCTGTAAGACTAAGAAGATATATTGTTATACCTTTATCCCTTTGCAGGAATTGAGGCATTCCTTACCAGTTTACAGTGCCATTAAAGCACTGAAGATATTGAAGATTAACATATTTGTTAAGATATCCCAGATATTGGTAACTGAGAAATAAAAGTTTATGTTTTAACACATTCAATCACATTTCTTGTTAGAGTACTATAAATATTATCACAAGGGAAATATTTCACACAATTCATAAAACATTCATTCTGACAAAAGGGACCAATTTGTATGTTCATCTCGGGTTCTAGTCCTTTTACTTAATTGGATTTGCTGTCAGACAGCATTAGTATACTTTCTATCTTTGTTAGTAAGAGGCAATCTTCTTAAAGAAATAATGCTTTTTCAGTGCATTTAGCTCATGTTGTCTGCTCCATCATGATGGGTGACTCCGGTCCTATCATCATCTCTACTGAAGTTAGACAGATTCCATATAGTGAGTATGATAATTTGTTCTCTGTCCCTCTGAGGGACGGAGGACAGGGATGCTTATCATACGCAGTGCTTTGTCTTTGTCTTACCCAGGCACAAAATTGAGCAGACTGATAAAACTTGGCACCTAAAGCCAGAACCTAGTAGTTCACTAATTTTATTTTTTCATTCAATAGAATAAGAACGAAGAAAGGAAATGTATAAGGCATGGGGATGAGGTGGCTGAGGGGAATAACATTTGTCTGTGATTAATTTGTGCCATTTCTTTGAAATTTCCAGAGCCTGAATGTTTCTTCAATATAGACTAGCATTTCTAATATAATAATTCATCCTTTTACTTTGTATAACATGGATGTTGCAAACAGGTGTCCTCTCTGTTGGTCTTTTAAAACAGGCTTCCCTCCTATCTGCACAAAACACTGCTCTTGATTTTTTTTTTTACCAATCTGGTTTGCTAATCTCGGAAAGACCACATTTTTTACCTAGTGGTCTGGAAAAGCAGGTCTCTATAAACACATCTAGAGAATGCATTTTGACATCAGAGAGTTTTGAAAATACCGATATGGAAAGAAAAGGTTTTAATTTTGACATTTCTAATCTAACATTTCCTTGTATGCAAAATTGGCTCATTAAACATTAGCAATATAATTAATTAATTGTTTCACAGAGTGCAAGTACAATCCCAATTGGGGCAGGAGGGCAAGATTCATCTTATGTAATGCAAGCTTTTAGTGATCTAAAGCCAGCTGAAATTAATTTTATTCAATCAATGTAATCTGCATTGCAAAATTAATAAGCGTGTATAAAAGTTTTTATATAAGAAAGAACATGCTTAGAAATACAGAGAGGGAAATATATGGTTGCCTTTTGCTTACATACTTCCTCCACTGTCCACCAGGCTATGAATAAAACAAGCTACAGCTTAACAAATTGAATGCTCGAGAATATGAAATGTGAAAACACACACACAAAAAAGTACAATGTAAAAAAAATTTGGAAAATATTGCTGATATTTCAAGTGCAATATTTCCCAAAGACTGCTTCAGTGTTGAAAAGGATGTTTGCTATAGACTGATCAGAATGAAACTGATGAGGCCTCCAGAAAATTGAAGACATTTCATGTTTACAGGCCTTGGTCCACATGGGGGACTTTAAACACCTGGATACCCATTTGAGGAACAACAGAGCAGGGCACAAGCAATCCAGGAGGTTTCTGAAGTGCACAGATGATAAATTCCTAAGAGAGGTGATCAAGCTGCCAATAAAAAGAGGAAAGGATTCTTCCTTGTACAAGCAGGGAACGACCAGGATGTGAAGGTCAGGGACAGTCTTGGCTGCAGTGGACATCAGATAACGGAGTCCAGGACTCTCCAAGAGGGATCAGGGCAAGAATCTCCTGCTTTCCACAACCTTGAACTTAAGGAGAGTAGACTTCAACCTGTTCAGGGATCTGCTTACAAGCATCACATATGACACTGGAGGGAATAGAGATCTGGGAGAGTTGGCTGGCATTCAGGCACAGCCTCCTCCAGGCTCATGAAGGATCCATTGTGACAAGGAGGAAATCAAGTAAAGACAGAAGGCCTGCATAGATGAACAGAGAGCTCCTTATATACATGTATATATATATGTAAGAAGTGTACAAGTGGTGAAATTAGGGACAGGTAACCCAGGACGCTGTCCTTGCATACAGGAATAGTATTAGGAAAACTGAAGTCCACCTAGAAGTTGAACTGGCAAGGGTTTATGAAAGGCAACATGGCTTTCAAAACTCAGTGGGGTTCATTGCAGTCCAATGTACACAGTCAGGAGGAGGCTCCGCTTCTCCATTAGCTGTGATCAAGTGTGATGATTTTTTTGAAAATTTAAAACATGTCTAACTGATTTAACTCATGGAAGGTTCTTGTTTTCTTTAATCTGGCAAACTTTAATCTTGTTTTGTGGACCACCTATTTTCCCAGATGACCTCTCCTTCTGTGAACTATCCTTCAAGGTATTCTTCAAATGCAGTCTTCTTTTGAAACATCTCACTGATGGTCTCACAGATGCCAAGTGTGATTCAAGAACGGTCTAGTACATTTTTTGTTACACAGGTGTTCTTCCTTTACAGTTTCCTGATTTCTCAAAGACTGTAGAAATCACAAGTGCACAGAAATATATGTATATATGTAATAATAGTATATATTTTCATACATATTTTACATATATGTTCATGTGTAATAGCTTTTTAACCTATTTATTAAAATATTTAATAATAACAATGCTATTCATGCAACAATTGTTTCACGCATCCTTTTCAGGTTACAAGACAAAGGAGGATGCTTAGTTTTAAGTTTTCTGAGCAATAGTTCTGTGGCTAAAATGTGTCAAGGGCACCTTTCAAATGTCTAATATGCATTCAAAAATTTAAAACAATAATACTACTGGAATGCTTAGTGTCTGCAGAATTGAGAGTGTAAAAGAGAGAAAAATTCTTCAAAAATGGTATTTTTTTCTAAATTAATCAAACTAACTACTGTGTCACATTTCTCAGCTGTGTAGATTTTTTTCTTTTTGCCATTGTATGTTCAATTATACATTCCAAGTTAAAAGCTGTTAGTCTTTTCATAGAGCTATTTTAACATATTAAAATAGACTTCTTAATTCCTTTTATTTACATATTTAGAAGCCTTTGTTCTTATTTACACAGTATTATCCCTCATTTCCATTTTTATTACTTAAGTTTCACCTCTTTAATTTTCATATACAATGCTATGTATTCCATTACTTCCAATTCAATGGCAATATCCCCTATAACTTTTGAGGACTTGAGACTTTAATCTACTGAAGTTACAATAATAAAATATCAATAATAAGCTGTAATAAACCGTTTTATTTAAAAACAGGAAAAATGCTTGCTTATCATACAAAAATAATTTAGTGTTTCATTTTTAAAGAAAGACAAATGTATTCTTGTCCTTTAGAATACGAAGGAATCAGAAAAAATGCTTTATATATCTTAGACAGTCTCACACCGTTCTATCGCTTAAGATCCATTTGTGTTTGTAATAGCCAAAACTGGGTATACAAAACTACTAAGCTACTACTCAGTGGATATGGGTTTCCATGCATTTAGTAGAATCTGTAGGGATAAATTAAATGTACTTATTAATTAAATAGAAAGATTAGGCTTCTAAGAAAAGACCCTTAAAAATCACTGCAGGGATTTAGGAACTGCATAAGTAATCCAATGGAAAATGCTCATAAAAGTGTGTGTTTTGTCCTCTACATGCATCTTAGGAAGAAATATGTCATTAACATAATTCATAGACTTTGCAGTCATGCAGTGCTGTGTTCTATCCCAGAACATTTTACTAGATGGAGGAGAAAGTGTTATGCTTGTCTTCAAACCAGCTTTTGAGGGGCTACTTCACTCACTCAGAGTAATGGAGAATTTTGATTATTTCATATCTTTTGATTGAGCTGATGTGATCTCATCACCTTTCTCCCAAGTACCATAAATGCTTTAAGTAGCTCAAGGATAGCTTCAGGCATCAACACGGTTGTATAGGGTCACATGTGAGAAAATGGCATTAGTTTTATTGTCTATGTCTGTGGCCTGGAAAACAATTGTGGCTGCTGTGGAGGTAGGTGCAACACTCTGTGCATCAGCATTGGCAAGTGACCTTTTCCAGTAGTAGCAGCTGGAATTATCCATCCCATTCCTCTCCCTACAAGAGGCGCTGTGGGGCTCTTTTCCACCACCTGAGTCCAGCTGTACTCCTTCTGAGAAAAGAATACTAACCCTTAAAACAGTTTTCCTTTTTTTTTTTAACAAATTTATAAAGTTTTGAGTTTGTTCATGTGAATGTGGTGCCCCCCTCTTTGAACTCCCCTTCTCCTCTCCTCATTCACACACAAGACGAAGGCCAGCAAAAGAACAAATGCCTGGCTCTGTAATAGAATGTTAAGGCACCCACCTGGGCTGGAAAACCAGTGTTTAATATGATTCATTCAACATTTGATGCTGCGTAGGCACTGAGCCCAAATATCCCCATTTCAAAGTGAGATACGGTAATAAAATAATTGTTATTATAATTATAATGCTATATAGTGGCCTCTTTTACTAGTTAGATGAGCATTGCAATATACTTTCTTTGAAAAGACAGAAATAACCACTCATCCCACCCTCCCACTCCTTCAGGGTATTACTTTATAATGTAGAATATACATCTGGCAGTGAGAGAATTTCTCTAGGCCGAAGATCATCTGTTTCTCCATATGCTCTCTAGTTACTGAACTGTTGAACTAAAGGCGTGTAGAATGACAGGAACAGGGCATTTCACAGTTCTGTATTTATGTTTTATACAGGGTTTAATCTAATAATGCCCTCTGAGAAAATCTATGATGAGATCTGTCCTTGGAAGCTAGCGAGTGCAAACAACTCTTGGATCTGATCAGACTTAGTCTCCTAACAAAAAATCCAGACAGCTCTGAATACAGCAGATGTCACAGCCTTTTAGGAGCTTTTGGTGCCTCCAGCATTAACTGGAAGCAGAGTAAACTTTAGGGGTATCTAAACTTTAGACTTAGGCTATATTTGGGTACTTACACCTTTCCTTGTGGCACCTTCTTTAAGTGAATAACTCGTAACTGCAGAGCAAATCAGTGTAGCACTATCAGGTTAGCCACAGGCAGATTGTGCCTGAGCAACCTGGTTGCTTTTGTGATAAGTTGACTGACTCTGCGGACAACAAGAAGGCAGTTGGTGTTCACCTTACCTTCCACCATAGTGCCCTTATAGGAAAAACTGTGAGATAAAATTTGTTTAGGAAAGCTGTAAAGATTTTACACTTTTCAATGAGAATTAGTGCATCAAGAATGTGAGGTTCCAAACTTATTAAGTGTATTTTCATTCTTAATCCATAAATGGTTTACTCAGTGAAATAGTTAGTACATGTTTACCATGATTAATATAAAAATAATGTAGCACTCCTATAGTAACAAAAAAAAAAAAAACAGTCTGACGTGTAGTACAGCTATAGTGTTCAATGGGATGTACTACAGATCTATGAAAAAGTAACAATTCTCCAAAACAGCAACTGGAATACAGGAACGATGCATTGATTCAAATGGTCTTTGAGCAGGGCTTAAGAGCTCATAAAGTTTCATAATTAATTTTTAAATATTTTTAAAGAAATCCTTATCATGTATTACTCTTCAGATTTCAGGAGATTAAAAATCACAGTGTGTGACACTCCTGAAATATAACTTTTCCGTTCAGTATTTGGAGAAAAGCTAGGAGATATTTGTGGGACTTCTTACTTGAACAATTCTTCAGGCCTAAGCATTCTTTTCTACACTGCTAGCACTGAACTTTCAAATTATCATAAAACATACCAACCTCTAAAGTTGAAGTATCACTTTGAAGTACTTCAGTATAGTACCACTTTGATGTTCTTCAATATCTATGTGAATATAATTTATTTCATCATGTGAACAAATTTATGGTATATTACATTTGAACTTCCAAGCAGATAAATTGTTTAAATATTGGAATTTCAGTATTATTAATGCTTAAGCTCCATGTATTAGTCAATGATTATTAGCTCTTTTTTTTGAAAAACTACTTCCTCAAGAATATTGTTTCCGCGAACACTTAGATATAGCTTGTGTGCTTATTTTTATTTTAAAACCACTGTTTTTTTTTTTATTTTGCAGTATCTATTGAAGTATCTTCTAAAAAAGAGAAATCACTGAACAGATGGTCTATGCCAAATCATCTGGAAAAATGTTAGCATTTTGGAAACACCTAAAGGCAGCTAATAAACCAAGCATTTTAAACAACAGTAAATTAAACTGTGTCTGATTAAATACAACAGAGGCATCTCTGTAAGATTTCCAGCATGTGTAATTTGACACACCACAGCTCAGCTAAAACAAAGATATTCTGATAAGCAGAAATAATTTATACATTAGAGGCTTTCTCCATTGTTATCTTTGAAATTCAAATTAATGGCCTTGAAAAGCTGTACTATTGGGATGTTATGTACCAGTCCAACAATACACAGGGTATAGAAATGTAAGCATCATGCAACAAATTAAACCTTCAGATTGTAGCACCAAAAAAAAAAATCAAATTGGATTTTTTTTAAGATACAATTTGAATTATTCCCTTGGTTTTATTCCTTGGTGTCTGGAAACAGACACAAATGCTACATTTCTATTTTATTGTGTTGGCAAAGTTGGATGATAAGTCGTGAGTATTCTCTGAACCACTTGCATGGAGTTGTAGAAAGGCAGCTCTTGTGTCATTTGTATATGCATTAATTCATACTAAAATCCATTATGATGTGTTTTTTTACATAAAATTAATTCAGAAAAAATATTTGCTCACAAACAGAAGTAATATGCACCAGTACAAAAACATAACAGATAGCTTAATAAATCTAAAGAACCTTAAAAAAAAAAAACGAAACCACTATTATTGTTAACACTATGACCCTACTGGAACAAGTGAAGCCCTTCTGCTAAAATCAGAACCACTTTTATTTATGCTTGCAATGAACACAAATGAGACTTGTTACTTGATGAAGGTCAAAATTACTTTTTCTCTTCTCATTATAGCTAGGAGTTCTACTATGCAATAAAAGAGTTAGGTCCTGCTCTTTATGGCTCTTGCTTGGGAAGGAGTGTCTTGAAAGCTCTAGGATAAATGTTGCTTGGATCCTTAAGGACTTGGATCCTTAAATAAGTTTGGTGAAGTTATCTAAACTTTCAAAAGTTTATGTGACATCCATTCAAAATTCTTTGCTTTTTAAATTCTCTCATCCCTGAAATTGTTTGGTTTTCTGTTTGTTTTTTCTCTCCTTCTTTTTTGTGGTATTGCAAATCATCAGCTGTAAGATTCTTTCTTCTGTACCAATAAGCATGACCATGTTATTGATTAATATCACTACTATGCATAGCTCTGATTCTTAGCGTTATTATTGTTGTGAACTGAATGCAGATACAGTACCGTTACTAGGGGAATAGAATCAATAAAATTTTGCTTAAGATGAAGAGTGCATTAAAAGTCTTCTTTAATGATGTTGTCTGAGAACGCATATCTTCTTAGGAAAAAGTTTCTAGATCATACCAGAAAGTAGCTATAACAAGGTTCTGTACCATCAGCAATACTGAAAGAACACATGCATCAAAGTGAAAACAAAAAGTTCACTTGAAATGTTTCCCTCGCATTTGAAAGAAATATAATCTTCAGGTCTAGCCATGGGAAAAAAGCTCTGTAAAATGTTAGTCTCACAACGTATTAAGTAGAACTGTCTAAAAACAGGAATTCAGTTTTGTGAAAAACATTAGCATAGTGTGAAACCCTAAACTTTTAAAAATATTTTATGGAAAATAAGAAGGAAAATTTCATCTTATGGAAATGTCACCTTATGAAAAGGTGTCTGACCTGGAGATAGAAAAATCCAGCTCTAAATGCTTTTTCTGCTAGGTGCAGATCTCTTACAATTTAGAGATACAGGTATATTTATCTCTTACTGAAACTGTAATAGCAGTTAGTGTAATTAGTTTGTGTATGGACTTGTGAGATTTTTTGTTTTTGTTGTTTCTCATATAAGATTTATTGAAACTATTACAAAGAACAGAAAATCAAACACAGTAAGGATATACATTTTCTTTAGGTTTTGCACATTTACTGCAGAAATTTATTAAACAATATCACGTAAATGTATTATCAAATTATGGAATTCCTCTTGGCATTAGGCTTTACCCATTAAAATGGCTCAAAAGAGTTTGTCACAGATTGTTTACTGCTGCAATGCAAATTGCAGAATAGATCTTAAAAACTGTGAAAAAAAAAAAGAAATGGTACTTTCAGCAAACGTCTTGAAATTAGTTTTAATGTACAAGGGAAATTTTTTCACTATGGTATTAAGATAATTTATGTGCATCTTTAGGTTTGGGTAATGCAAATTACAGCAACCTGAAGGCTCCATTTTGAGTGCCAGTGTATTGTTCAATGGCCCTTGAGTAAACAATAATCAGGTCCTGTGTGTTACAGAGAGACATAAATGTGTAAATTATGGGTTTATCAAACATGCTGATGGGAGGAAGCACTGATATTAGTCACTCTACAAGGAAATTTTTTACACTGAGAGAATATTTAAACAATCTACAAAGACAAAATTAGCTTGTTAATAGAGCATGATTCTGCTAAGCAAATGAGAAGATTATATTTACCAAACAGCATCTAATTTTGAAATGAAGGCACAGGATTGCTCAGTTCTTTGGAGATATGTTTATATATTTGAGGAGAATACTAATGACCAAAGTGTAAGCCATAAAACTGTATTTAGCATGATTAGTACTTAGGAATGGTCTTCAGGAGTCTAAATTTTGGTGTCAGGCTGATGCGGACTGAACTCTGTCACCTACAAGCCCCCAGTCTCACTGCAGAAAATTCAATCCAGAGTTCTGGATTTCACCCTGGATTTGTAGAAGACTGTGTCCTTTATTGACTATGCCTCTAAAAGCAATATTTTAAATGAATCTGAATCAAAAAAATAATACGGATGATAGAAATTTGACTTTGTTAATGTTTCAAGATTACTGCATACTTACTATTCCATTGTCTGATCAAAAAAAACCCACCTCATTTTAAATTACAAAAAAAAAACACCTCATTTTAAATTAAACTAACTAACTCTTCTGTATTTCAGCACCACTTTTATCAGCAAACTTTTTGCAGTTTTTCTGCTGTAAAGAAAAAGAGAGATGGTCCTAACTCAGTCTCTCAGTTTCAAAAGTGCTGAAAGGAGCAGACTGTTGTTTTCCAGTCCCAGTTATCTTACAGATGTCAAACTCTACTTATATAAATGACATTAAAGGAAGTGTCACAACTCCATCATAGATAAGTTACAATGCCATTATCCATAACAAACCATAGATGAAGTTGGCAAGATGGGAGTGGCATGGTTAGAGGACAAGTAGTGCAGCAAGGAGTCCTTATTTTGACTTCTAATGGCAAAAGGCAAGACTGGCAAGATTACAGGTCTAGAAGTTTATGCTAACTATATTTTATGTGACTTTTCGATGTTAGAAAGTACTGCCTCTCAGAATATTATCATTGTTTCAGCCATTTAGCATTCTGAAGGCAAAGTACATCACTTCTTTTTAACATAACTACTCTTCCTCTCTCTGGATGACTTTCTCCGATCACTTCCTGAGGAACTAGGCAGAAGGACAGGAGAATGATGGCACTCCTAACCCCAACTCTCTCCAAGCCTAAGAAGTTCTGGTATCTCATTGGCCTCTTCCCATTAAAACCATAGAAAAAATGATTGCAGAAGGCCAACAAATACCAGTATTTTTAAAAATACATTTGGCTACAGTAACTGTGCTGTGAATAATTATATTTTTCATGAAATGTGAAATGGTAGCTCAAATTCCACTTTTGAGAACCAGACTGAGATGATAAAAATTTATACCTGGAGTATTCTTTACCTATGGATCCAACTTAAACGTTTTTCTTCCACGTTGCTTACTGATATTTGAAAATCTGCATATTTCAGTTTACTGCAGGGTGTCAAAAGGTTATAGGGTAATCTACAGGTAAAACACATTGTAGTTCTTTTCAGTTGTTCATTTTTGTGTTTTTGTGGTATTTTCCTCCTATCCCTGAAATGGTCTCCCTTTTCATGCATACAAAGTTCAGTTCCTCTCTTTCTTTACATCTTTCATTAATATTCAATTATATTTTATATTTTTTCAGCATTTGGTGATTTCAAATGGAGAGAAAATTTGTTATTATGAAGACTTCCAAGACAGAGAAGCTGTCCAGCTTGTATTTATCTATCTATCTATCTATCTATCTATCTATCTATCTATCTATCTATCTATCTATCTATCTCATTTATTTTATTTATCAGATGTGTCTTTTCCTATCATACATTATAAAAGCTCTTGCTTGTTAAATTTGTTTTATTGCCTGCTTCAGTGGTAACACTCAATTTGACTCTATATTCAACACTGTCCTCCTGTCATCCCACTTTTACAAAAATGATGGAATAATGGAATACACAGCCTGAATAATTTCAAATAACCAGTAGACTGTGACCTGATCTTCATTTGATCTATGAGGCAATGTAATTTATACCAACTAAGGATGTGTGTGGCCCTTCTTGTCCAGTGTGTTTGGAAAGAAGACCCAAGACTTCAGTGTTACACAACTGCATGAATGTTAACTCCTAAAAAGGGTTGGATCTTTGCCATGCTAACATCGCTAACAAAAGCATAAATAGTACCTTGAAAAGCTTATCTTCTGGAATGACAAGACGGTCGTGCATTAATCAAGGACCTTAAAGCTTCTTGCTGTCTGCAGAACTAGTGGAGCAAAACTGCATCTGCTACAGTTCTGTCTAAATCTATGTTATTAAAATCCGTGGGAGATATGCTATAAATGTTTATAAGGGGTTAGAAGAGGTGTTGAAAAGAAAATATGAAAATTATCAGCTATTCTTTGATAATATCCTCCTACTAGTAAGCAGAGTATATATGTTAGGGAATAATGCTGTATTCAGCAGTTTGAGTGCTAATTTCAGAATCTAGGTAGTCCCATGCATGGCTAATGTATAAAGACACTTACTTTTGGTACTTACATTTTCCTACCATCTGACAGTTTTATACTTACGGTACAGATTTGCATCTGGAAGAGCAACTATCTCACTTTAAAAATTGTGAGCTATGGAAAACACATATTTTAGATGGAATTTCCTGTATTTCAATTTGTGTCCTTTGCCCCTTGCCTGTTCATCCATCCTCTTTAAACCCTCTCTTCATATATCTATACACAACTGATCCCCCCTCCATCTTCTCCAGGCTTAACAGTCCCTGCTCTCTCAGGCTCTCCTCTTATGAGAGATGCTCCAGGCCCCTAATCATCTTAGTAGTCCTTCTCTGAACTCACTCCAGTGTGTCCATGTCTCTCTTGTACCAAGGAACCCAGAACTGTACTCCAGGTGTGGCCTCTCCAGAGCTGAGTAGAGGGGAAAGATATCCTCTATCAAGCTGCTGGCCACACTCTGCCTAATGCAGCCTATGATACTGTTGGCCTCCTATGCTGCACGGGCACATAATTGACTTTGTTCACATCAGTATTCACTGGTAAGTGCAGCCTTCACGAATCACTGGTCTCTGAGATCAAAGTGCAAGCCTGGAGCAAGGAAGACTGACCTTTGGTGGAGGAGGGCCAACTTAAGGAACACCTGAACAAACTAGACACACAGAAGTCCATGGGAGCTAATATCATGTACAAGTACTGATGGAGCTGACTGTTGTCATTGTGAGGTCGCTCTAAATTATCCTGGAAAGGACAAGGCAACTGAGAGAGGTTTCTACACTGGAGGAAAGCAAGTACCACTCTTGCACTTCAGGAAGGGCAAGAGAATGGATCTGGGAAACGATACACTTGTGGGTGTCACCCACGTCCCTGGGAAACTGTATGAACAAATAATCCTGGAAAACATTTGCAAACACAATACTAGTTGGAAAGTTAGGCCGTGCTTAACAGAACTAATTTCTAGGCATGACACAATAAATATATAAATATTTATAAATAAATAGTATTTGTTCTGATATATAAAGAACATGAACTAACTTCCTAAAATTTCTGTGTCTCAAATAAAGTAAGCTTTAATCATAAATGCTACTTAAGTCCTACTATGAGAGGTGTACTAATGACGTGTCCTCATGAGCCTAAACTGAAAGTTTTGAAATAAATAGAAACAATTTAAAGGAAATAAAGTTGTATAATAAATAGATACATTATTTAATGACTTAAAGAATAAAACATAGTTCATTAAATGAATGTCATTGGGATGAAAAGTACAAAACATTGTACTGGGCATGTACATGCATTTTTTGAAGTAATAGATTTTTTTTTCACTAATAGCTTTTTTTCTAGAGCTGTAGATAGCTTTCCTATGAAACACTCAGAATGCATTCCTACCTATCCTTGATATGGTAATTTAGAATATATTTTATAGTTATTATATACATCTAACTTACTGAAATAGTAAAAGTCTCATAAATGTAAGTACTTGTTTTTGTCTGGAAAAATCTAGTTTCATGTAGCTTATTCAATCACCATGTGAGTGCAGTCACAGTGGCATGGATGTGGTGTAACCTGGCTTCTTGAGACTGCTTTTCTTGCTGCTTGGAGCTCAGTGCTTCTGCATCTACACTGATAGCTATACCTGAGAGAGCTAATTTACAGCTAGTTCAGTCCACACAATCTGCAGTCATTTCTACTACTTCTATATAGACAACACTCTCAGAGATGCTTCTTACTTTTAGCCAGGACATAGTATATGCTGAACTCAAGCATTCTCAACCATCTATTCCCCTAGTAATATTATAGTATATTTCTAAAAAAGCAATTTAATAAAGCCTTAGGGAAGAAAAAATAAAATTAAGCAAGCTAACATCCAACAAACATATTCCTGCAGCCCAGTCTTAAGGAACAGAACTATCTCTTGGGGATTGTGAAATATTCTTCATGCATTCACTAGCTTTTATTACAATGGTTTTCACAAGAAAGCTTTTCATGCCTGAAACCTCTTTAGTAATAAGCAAATTATCATCCTACAAAAAAAGAAAAACAAAACTTTGAAATAATATGTGATTAAAAGACAGAAATCTCTGCATGATAGTGTGATACAATATGCAATGGAAATGCAGCTAAAAGGCTCCTCTTCCATTTATCAATAAGCTTTTCTTTACTATGTAAAACAGTTTGTATCTACAACAGAGTAATTATACTTCCTTGCCCAGGAAAAGAGCTTTTTTAAAAGAAGATGTTTAAATGAGGGCATTTCATGGAAAAGCACAGAAACAATTTCTATACTGCTGATATTTCAAGTAAGAACATGCACTACATACTAATATTCCACAATGAAGCTCTCATCTCTGCTATGTGGAATGCTTAAAGTTTGAAAAGGTCAATATGTCTCTGTTCTCATTTATTTCTTGTCTCTGCACTCTGTAAACAGTGTCCATATGGTTTACTTATTTATTTGCTTAATTTCAATAGAAAGTTCCAAATAGAAAAGGTCAGCTGGCAAGACAATGAAATAAAATGGTAGTTAGAGAGGCACATCAACGATACCATGTAAAAAAAAATAACTTTAAGTGAATAATGTCTAACTGAGTGAATTAAGCCCATTAATGAACTTGAAATTTAGTCTGTTCATATTGCCTTAGAAAAGTGAAGGTGGGAAACCATTCATGGGCCCAATCTTAAAGTCTCCATACTGAGAGAACACCCACAAACTACAACAATTATGCAGGTATTCATGTTTGAGCAAGGCAGACTATTTAGATTCTCCTCTGAATATTACTTCGCATTTAATTTGTAAAAATGGAAAAACAATTCATGCTTTACATGATAGAGACAGTGCTCATATTCCTACTTTTTTTTTTTTTCCACTCAGGGGAAAAAGCAAGGACCTGTCAGGACCTGAGGGCACTAACAGACCTTACTGGGCCATGACCAGTGGGTCATCTGGGGCCTCCACCAACCCTGGGGCCACCTACCCAGGGGCTCCATGCCAGGTCAGCCCAGGACTCCCATCCCTGTCTGAGTTTCATCCTAGTAGTGCTGGTATCCAGCCTGAGCCCTTCCTCCTTCATCGGCCTCTGACACGCTATGGGGAGCTGGGCTCCTGGGGGGACCCCTGGGACATGTGCTGTGGAGACATGGGCTCCTGCAGGATCCCTGCGTCTTGCCCTGTGATTCATCTCCAAAACTGACCCTGGCCCTGTCTCCTTCTGCTCCTGAGGGTCTCCCTGGGAGAATCCTGGACCTGGGCTACTGCTTGTTGTGTAGGGGGCTGTTGATGAACCCTGGTACCAGCATCCAGCTCTGCTGCCGCATTCAGCCCCCATGGGTCTGTGCATCCCAGTGAGGGCACGGCCTGTGCTGAAATCATCTTGCTGCATCCCTTAGATAGGAGCTGTTCCTTGATGCTTCCTGCTAACATTTGGACATAGCTAGACAGATACAATCTGAAAGGTCTATTACTTTATTTTGGGGGGAGAGATTTACATGTATTATGTATGATTTCACCCAGAGTCAGAGTTTCAAGAAAGAGGAATCAATTTCATTTCAAATGATTTTCAAAAAATAAAGCAAAACAAAAAAGTTTTGCAAACAGCAAAATTTGGACCACTGCTGTACAACAAAGGCTATGTGTTTATGCAGCTAGTATATATGTGCATAGTATATGCACATCTTGATACACAAACCATTTTAGCTTTGCTGAAATAATTATTCCTGGAAGCCACAGGGTCTGTATGGAATTCTATGCACTTTGCCTTGTCTTTTTGAGCAGAAAATAGCCTAAAATTCTATGTTTTTGAAACACAGTAGGTGCAATTCAAGAGCATGACGGCTGTAAGAGTGGAAGAAAAGTCCACAGTCAGCAACAGAGGCTGCCTAAGGGTTCTGCCCAGTTCAGAGGACTCAGGGCTGTTGCAGACCTTTGCCCATTCCTATCATTTTGTCATTCCAAGAAGAACACAAGTAATGTGGAAGAGGAGTGAAATGTACAGTTATCAACTTTTCTAATTATCATCAGTGAGGGCCACTCAAGTAAGGGTGGATTTGGGACAGTGTTTAAGCAGTGAAAATATAAAACCATGTTCCTTAGTCCCTGGACTCAGCAATGCAGGTTAAGCTCCATCAGTGTAGGAAAAAAAAAGTATGCTCCTAATCTGAGAATTCGTCATCAAATTTAATTGACCTCATAAAAAGAAACATATCAGCTACCAGGAAAGGCTTGTCCATGCCACTTATCAGTTTTTAACTCATAAGAATTCTGGCTTTTAAAACAAAGAATATGTTGGGGTTTTTAAAAAATCTTTAAACCCATCTTTTTTTCTCACTTGCAAAACTATACTTTTCTCATCACTTACTTGAAAATGGCTAAACTATTTTTTCTTGTTATTTTTTTCCATACCAAAATTCATCTTCCTGCACACTACATGCTGAAAGACTTCAGAACACAGAAAAATTGCATACCAATAACAGAATTAGAAAAGAAACTATCCTAAGGGCTGAGCAGGGGACTTGCGATGGTACTGTCAGATTGCATGGAATACACTCAGTATTTTTTATTCATAGCAAAACCTATATCACACTAGACAAAAATAACACTAATGATTCCTTTTCATGATTTTAGTTCACAAAAACTTTGATTATAATGCAGGAATACCTATTTTAAATTTAATCAGCTAAATATATCTTTTGTTCCAATCAAGACTCGGTGAAACAATGTGAGGCTTTAAATAAACATGGTTCTGAAATAAAATTAAAATGTAAGTAGTCGAAAAATAGTTGTTGGCAAGAATACCAAGTTTTAGTATTTATTTCAATCATGTAAAGGGAGATTTATTATGCATCATGATGAGTGAGATAGGCTGACAGTTACATTTAGTCATCTAAATGTAGGTGTCTATTTTTGAGATGAATGACAGTTATCTAGGTAGAAGTATCCAGCATCATTTGAGATTCTTTAAAGTATCTGAGACTTCTGCATGCATCTGGAAGCATCCATCTCAGCATGCATTCACCAAAGAAAAGTCTTGTTTGACAAACCTGATAGTCTTCTACGATGAGGTGACTGGGTGGATGGATGATGGGAGAGCCATGGATGTTGTCTACCTTGACTTCAGCAAGGCTTTTGACACAGTCGCCCGTAACATTCTCATTGGAAAGCACTGGAAATGTGGACTGGATGAGTGGACAGTGAAGTGGATTGAGGCCTGGCTGGATGACAGAGCCTGGAGCATGGTGATAAATGGAGCCAAGTCTAGTTGGAGGCCTGTGGCCAGTGGTGTCCCCCAGGAGTCAGTCCTGAGCCTGATGCTGTTCAACTTGTTAATCAGTGACTTGGACGAGGGCACAGAGTGCACCCTCACAAAGTTTGCAGATGACACCAAACTGGGAGGAGTGACCGACACTCCAGAGGGCTGTGCTGCCATTCAGAGAGACCTGGACAGGTTGGAGAGTTGGGCAGGGAGGAACCTTATCAAATTCAACAAGAACAAGTGCAGGGTCCTGCACCTGGGGAGGAAGAACCCCAGGCACCAGTACACATTAGGGGTTGACCTGCTGGAAAGCAGCTCTGCTGAGAGGGACTTGGGAGTCCTGGTTGACAACAAGTTAACCATGAGCCAGCCCTCCTGGCCAAGGCGGCCAATGGGATCCTGATCTGCATGAGGAGGAGTGTTGCCAGCAGGTCGAGAGAGGGGATCCTCCCACTCTACTCAGCTCTCGTGAGACCGCACCTGGAATATTGAGCGCAGTTCTCGGCTACCCAGTACAAGGGGGATGTGGATCTTCTAGAGAGGGAAATATTAAGTGAGCTGGGCCTGTTTAGCCTAGAGAAGAGAAGATTGAGAGGCAATCTGATCAACATGTACAAGTACCTGAGGGGAGGAAGGGAGGAAGGGGACAAACTCTTATTGGTGCTGGCCAGTGATAAAGGAAGGGGTAATGGGTACAAGTCTTCAAAACCTTCCTGGATGCCACCCTGTGCCACATGCTGTACATGTCCCTGCTTGAGCAGGGATGGGTTGTACTAGATGACCACCATTATATGATTCTGTGAACTTTTGTCAACAAAGTCTCAATTTAAATAGTCATCAGAGCTTGGCAAGTGACTCAGTGCTCTGCAATGTATAGTTTATGACAGTTACTTTAATATAAACATCAGGTGCATTTCAGAAGCACCAGATTATCCAAGCTATCCACAGAGTTAAGTCAAATATGACTCAAGAAATAGATATGTACTAGGGAGACCTCTGACATTTTGGACAAGCAGCTGGAGGCCAGATAGGAGATTCTATGACAGTTTAAATGATGATATATGCCTCTGAGAAACAGAATCATCCCATGTGGAACAATTCATTTCATTCTAAAATACACATAATCTATCCAGTGATTCCAGATTCCAGCACTGATTTGCTATAAGGTAACAAGGAACTGCTATACTTACCTATGGGATCACCCATTGAAATTAATATTTTTAGCTCCTTCACTAGTTGGTTCTTTCTGAAGATTGGCAAGAGCATCCCTACACCAAAGGTAAATGTATTTAACTAACAGAACTACTTCTAAGAATAAATTGCCATACTTCCTCACATAAAGAGAGACATTACCAATAACTGCAGAATTTGTCAATTTACATCTATGTTTACTATAGATAAGCTAAGCTATGTTTAAATGAAATTTGATCAGTTCTTCCAGGTTTTCCTCAGGTTGCTGAGGGGGTGAGTTCAGGTTCTTGAGTCATGCTGAAGTTATGATGCTGTTCCTTAGTGTTGTGCTGATCCTTGGTAATGTTAGGATCTTCTTTTCCACTATTTCCTTCTCTCCACTTTCCTACAGAAGCGTTTGCTCTTTATAATCTCATAGGTGTTATGCAGAACATATATTTTATACAGAGTCGGAAGCTTTATCTCACTCACCACACACAGCTTACATAACATTTTCTCCTACTTTCTGTGGTTTTCAAAATTGCTTTAATCTGGTTTATGTTCACCCTAAATTAGATTCTATGCATGTAAAACATTCTTTATTGCAAGGTCAGCTTTTTTTTCAGTTTCTTGTTTACCAGCTTGCTGGTACAGGTGGGTGAAGGGCACTAGTATAAGAATAATAATGCCTTCCACTAATTATATTAGGGATATCCATAGTTTGAGAGGTGCTGAAAACCTTTTGGTAATATTATCTATGCTATTGACTAGGTCATTGCCTCTAGTAGAAGTTTCAATAACCAAATGACCAGTTTTAGCCTTCAGATAAATCCCCCCCAGTACACATACCCCTTTAAACTGTTTTTGATACCTTTTAAACTCATTTCGTGGTTGGTTGGTTGCTTAGATTAGGAATTATATCTCATTAGTCTTGCTGGAAGAAATTACCAAAATAGTCTCCATTTCAAAATACAGAAAATACGTGAGGTAGACTCTTTCAAAGGTAGTATTTTAAAATAATACACTAAAAAGATTTGGGAAAATAACAGAATAAAACTGCTATATATGTTTACACATATTCACACATATGTAATGTTGATCTTTGAATCTGTTGGAAAGATTACTGACAGATTTAGTACCAGATTTTTTTTGTCAGTCTTACAGAAAAATTTTCTCTATGGTTATTTTCATATTTAAACCAAATGGGTATTTTGAAAATCAAACTCAGATATGAGAGCTTAATTAACTCTCTTGAAAAAAAATCTTTCTATTTTATCTCATGTGCATGAAATATAATTAGAGATACAAATACAGGCTGTATTAGTGGTTGAATAATACAGCATGCAAGCTCAAAGAATGTAATTTGCTTTTTAAGTGTATTCTGAAAAAAATTACATAAGAGAGAAGACAGCACTTTAACAACTAGAGAGACTACTGTCTAGAAGTCTACCTCTTTAAAGATGTTCATACTTCAGTAAATTATGCGCTAAAAAATGGAACAACGTAGAACATAGAAGACAGAGTTCAGAAAAACTCAGGTAAAACAGCTACAAATTAGAAAAGTGAATGTGAGTTAATGGAATTGTGATAATGGTTTTATGCCTTTGATATAAACAAAGTGTGAATTTAAAAAGAGGGAATAAAGACAAATTCCAGAATATCATGGATATTGAATCCTTAATGTTCTTTTCTAAAGAAATCAAAAATACTACTTGTTTTCCACATCTCAGGTGAATCACTGAAGAAGAAAGGACTATTCCTTTTCACTCATCTAAAAGGGAGTAAGCAATGGTAAGGAAAACTGCATTACAGTGTATCGTATCATTTTGTATCTTCAAATACAATCTCTCTACTTTCTTTCATAAATGTCCCTTTTTCATCTGCGAAAAGATGATATCAGCAAGACAGACTCCAGAAATCCTGTGAGTTTGCAGAGTGTTAGTCCACCAAAGCGGATGTAAGGGCACTTAGTTTCGTGTACATACATTGAATAGGAAACAACAGGCAGAAGCACAAATGCCTCAGGATTTTATTTTGGGCTCTGTAGGAAGGTCACCCAGAAACCTATACTGTATAAGCCACAACTCTGTGCTCTACTTAAAATAAAAACTATACAAAACAAAAACAGGTAGTGAGATTGAAACATATGCTAATGTTCGTCAAGGGCAAGTCTATTTTTAAAAGCTCGTCAGCTTTCCTTTTCCTCCTCATTTTTCTGTTTGACTTGCAAGTAAATTGTTAAGCATAATTCTTGTAAAGATCCACAGTGCCAGAAAAACTGAAATGAAAATGACACAGATAAACACATTGCCAAACTGTATAAAAAATAAAAAGTTGATAATTTCAGGATATGTCAATCTTCTGGAGAAGTAAAGTCAGTGAAGAGACACCGATTAGAAAATCATAACTGACCTGCAGGCTCTAGGAGCATAGAGAATCACACAGAATCACAGAATGGTTAAGGTAGGAAGGGACCTCTAGAGATTGTCTAGTCCAACCCCCTTGCACAAACAGACACTTAGAGCACGTGACACAGGGTGGTGTCCAGGCAGGTTTTGACGATCTCCAGAGAAGGAGACTCCACAGCCTCTCTGGGCAGCCTGTTCCAGGGCTCTGTCACCCTCACAGGAAAGAAGTTCTTCCTCACATGGAGGTGGAACTTCCTGTGTTTCAACTTGCACGCATTACCCCTTGTCCTGTCACTGGTCACCACCGAGAAGAGTTTGGCCCCCTGCTCCTTACAATCACCCCTCAGGTACTTGGACATATTGATCAAATCTCGTCTCAGCCTTCTCTTCTCCAAGCTCACTTAGTCTTTGCTCACAGAGAAGTGATCGAAGCAATGAAGTCAGAGCCTCAGTTTTGCAGCAAGTTTTTTATAGAACAAGATAAAAAAAAATCTAAACGGACAAAATCGGAAGAATAGTAGTTTAAATAACAGCTATCTCTGAGCACTATATGCTGTACCAACACCT
Source organism: Tinamus guttatus (assembly GCF_000705375.1). Next base: position 76,824 of record NW_010588948.1, on the reverse strand, counting down.
AAGAACCAAATGTGAAGTTGGTACTCTCTCTGAATTCTCAAATACTATTTTGTAATTATTCTAATCATTATTTTTGCATGTTTCATGTTATTTTATGATTCCAACTCTATAAATTCCTGGAATTAAGCAGGGAGAGTTTGTTCCCTTGATGTCTTATTCCTTCTACAGAGTCACATGAAACATCCGAAACAGACAAAAATCTGTATTTTCTAATTTAATCCATAAAGTCAGATTCCTGTCTTTTTTTATTATTATTTTTGAGGGTGAATAGTAATGAAACTTCTCAATTCTGTGCTCTGTGTTCTGCTTAACACACTGGAAACAATACAGATTGAACACATATTAAGGAGCAGATACAGAATCACAATAAGAAAAAAAAACATTTTTTTGCTATTGTTGAAGGGTTTTTTTGCCTTCATATTTTTGCAGGTCATTTGGGGTTCCCATTCCTTATGTGTTTGATGGCCTCATCAAGCACATTTCCTTTTTTAATTTAAATATTATTGTAACTTTATTTTAGAGTATGTTTGAACTACTTTGTTAACTTGCAAAGACATAGCCTCTTCAGTTCATCTGGTCTATTTGGTATAAGTCAATTTTAATTTGTATAAAACAGATCTTTGGTAATGAGATTCTCCTCTACATGTCTTTCAGTTTCCCTATGGCCCTTTAGTGCCTGACAAGGATATTTTTTTGTAATTATGACTTAATTAAATATTCCCTGAAGAGCTGCTATATATAGCGAAGTCATTTAAACAATTGTCAACCATTTAAACCCAAACTTTCAAAAGGCCTAATTTTCACAATTCTCATCAAAGATTTGAGAGAAGGCATTGATTTAGTATGGATTATAATATGAGATGGAAAACTAAAATATGTGGTTGTTTTTCACAGTCTCCAGAATTTATCAAACTTATCCTAAAATAACGAATATTGATAAATAGGTAGATATGGAAATTTTATCTAATTTTTTATTCTGCCTCATCTTCTTGTAGGATAGGAACTAACATCTCTGATCCATGATGTTGTTATATCTAGTGAAAATGTGCTTAATTTTAAGTTTTCACTTTTTGTTTTTTTCACCGAAAATTCATTTCTTAAGGGTGCAGGAGAAAGCAAAGAGGAATTTGCATGAAGTTTCAAGTTTATGTAAGAAAAAAAATCAGGTATTTGAAAAAAAATAATTAAAAATCTACTGCTAATCCATTTTCTTGATAAGATACACTTTGATTAATGTTAAGGAGTAGTTTGGATTGATAATTAGTCTTTATGTTTTCATTGTTGACCCTGAAAGTTACTGTTCTTTTACCTTATTTCTACTGATCTCCTAACAGACAGGATGGCATGTCAAACTTTTTGCAGTGTCACCTTCCTCATAATGATATATTTCCTTTTCCTAAAACAGACAACTTCAGGTTACACCTCTAAAATGCAGAAGATCTTTTACATTCCTCATTAATATATACATTCAATTAAACAGAAACCTAATATTACAAAAGGAAAATTATTAACACACTTATATGATTTTTTTGATACCATCACCTTTCTAGGATGACTACTATCTTTAGCCATTAACTAAACCAGAAGTTCACAACATAATAGTCATATGTTTTTTGCCTGTGAGTTATAATTTTTTTAGAACAGGTGAAAAAAGTGAGCAGACTCAAACTTTAAGTGAGAACAACTGAGAAATGTATCCACATTGCTGTGTGAACAGAACAGAAATAACTCAGTTTTGATAGGGAAACTAATTCATTATCTTTTGTTTCAATAACTCAGAATGGGCTGCCTAATATGTAACAAGATACATTCAACTCAAATTTACAAGGAAATGAAAGGAAAACAATTTTAGCAAGATTTTCCAATACTGTATCTTCAGAATGTACCAAACATCATTTTACTCATTCTTACAAAATGGGTCCAATGTTTGCAACAATATAGACATATCCCTGAGACTCGCTACATGTTATGTAACCACAAAGAAATGAATAAGAAGTTTTCACCTGATTCTTACCTTTTTGTGCATGCCACCACCTGTATTCCCGTGCCACCTGGCTAACCTGGTGAACATGTAGGTGAGGAATTGGGGATAGTATTCAACCTTACGTATTTGAAGGTGTAATCTATCTTATGTACCAAAACCTGAATAACAGAGGTGATGGTAAAGTGAGATAACAGGAAAAAAGATGTGTGGTTGTAGATGGCTCTGTACATAAGGAAGATACTCCTGAATGTTTGGAAAAGTCACCAAGATTAATGCTGTTATGCTGTTAATGTTGACATTTTAATCCTAGCATGATGGTGATGGGTCCGGACAACAGACAGATGTGCTGTCCCCAGTGTAAATAATAGTCTATTTTTATCCATTTACTATATGAGAGTTAAATATTTCACCATAAGCAATAGAATTCATCTACATTGGTATCTTTATGTAGTCACCCAGATATCTGCCAGAGTCAAAGAGAAATGGGCATACCTAGGATGTGAATCATCAGCCTAGTAAAAGCATCTAAACCAGGTCAGAGTAATTGTGACTTAATCATAACCTCATTTTCCACAACCTTTCTTTATTGTTTGCTTTAATAAAGTTCTGTTGGTTAGAGGTGAGAGGGGAAGAAGGGTACTTTGATTTCTTTGACCCCCTCAGTTTCAACATTCTCAATGATCACCTAAAATTGTCAGTAGCCTATATTGATTTATCCTGGACTGCTCAAGAGATAAAGGACATTCTTTACTAAGCTGGGTTTTAGTGATATCTAAAAGAGACATATGTCCTGATTAAACAGTGTCTGGATCAGTTCAAAAAGTCAAGAATATCTAAGGTGGCAATAACTTTATAGTAGAATGAGTAGAATGATATATTTACAACTAGTTGTTTTCACATCCCCATTAGATCAGGATTTGACATATTCAGAATCCTGTGAAGCATGTTTTTATATTGTAATTTTTCATTGCATTTGCTCTGTTAGTCTGGCAATGTGATGCTCATTAGTTTCTTATTTTGAGGTTTTACTTTAAAAAGAAGGTTAACATGCTTTAAAGACAATGGCTGTCAAATTTAAAAATATTTAAATAGTAGGTACTGTCAACTTCAGTGGTTGAAAATAGTTTGAATGAACATGTGGATGATAACTGTCACAGGGCAATCCTATATGCAGGAGCTGAATTTTTATATTATTTGCCAAAGGCAAGACTGAACTGCAAGCTTTTCTACTCAAGTGCAAGTGTTTTCCCCTCTGCCTTTGGCTCTTGTGCATCACAGATGAACATTTACATTAATATGTAAAAAGGTAAATTCTTCACTTATAAATTGAGAATGTTTGATGAAGATTTCTGATCAGGAAAAACAGTTTGTTTACACAATTTTGACTATCTGAAACTCTTTTTGTTCTTTTCTTTTGAGAATTTTAAGTTAGGAATGATGATATGTTCCAAAACAGATTCTGAAGAGGGACTCCTACCGACACTGAGGGGCTGTTATGCAAGATCACTTGCTCAAGTCAAGATGTATGCCATCTGGCAGGTGTCTTGTAGTTGTCATTGGGGATTACCATCATATTAAAGACTGCTTTTGAGCAAGGAACCACCATACGTATCTATAAGCTTGAAGCATTTGAGATTTAGAGGTGTCATATTTCAAAGACACTTTAGTGTATCTTGTCATTTTCATCAGCCCCAAATGTGGGAGCCTATCCCAAGGAGAATTTGCAAAAAGTGTTTTATCTGATATATGTGAAAGAAGTTGTGACTAATCTAGTAACACTTCTGTGGGTCAGTGCCTCTCTCCTGGCTGATTCTTTTCCACATCTATTGACACATGTTTTCTTACCTGACCCAATGTCAATGGGGAAGGTGCTTTTTTCTTGGCAGGTGCTCTTTTCTTGCCTTTGGTGAGGCAGTTGGAAATATTTTAAGTATAGATCTCAAAGGAAGTCTTCTGGCATAGGCTGGCTCCATGAGGTCATAAATAAGTTAACAATTCTGAAGTAAAGATTTAAAAAGTTTCAATATGCTGTTCCAGCTATTAGTTCTTCTTTATTAAGTTACATGAAACCATAAGAAAATCTGGATGGATGAACTTCTCTCTGAGAATTAACATAAACTATAATGTTCAGAAAAATATGGTCACTCCAGTGAAATCTCATGTTAGCTCACTCTCATTTCTTTAACATTTATCTTACCATTTATCTGCCCACCCCATCCAAATATAGAATCTTTCTTGTTCCGTGTCAAGTTAGTAGAATAGGAGCCAGTCTAGTGCAGAAGTGAGTGTAAACTGTTTTCCCTAACATTTTTTTTTTCCAAATTCTCTCTCTCACACACAATATTTTAACAGTCTTTATGGTTCAAAATGAAAGCTCCACATACGTTCTGCTAGGTTTTGCTTCTTAGTTTTTATTTTGTTTTGTTTATTTCATTTTTCAGTGTGGATAGCAGATTCTATTAGTAATAATTCATAAATATATAGCTAAGACATCTTGGAGTTAAGAGCTCCAAATATTTCTCTCTGCCAGAGACTTTTTATGTGACCTTGGCTGAAACCAAGCTGTTGTTTCCTGTTTTGCTGCAGTAGACTGCCATGGTGTTTTTTGTAGATATACTCATTTTGTTTTATTCTGTTAGTAAAATTTGAATGCAAACAAATATAGAAATGTAGAAATCTCGTTTAACAAGCAAAACAACTCGCAAACAAACAAACAAAGCCCAGGAAAGATCCTGTAGATTGTCTTGTCAGAGTCCTATGTGAAAAAAGATGCAAAAAAGTTTAGATATCTGATTTCATACTTGGAAAAGAATTGAATTTCATGTACATGAGAACATCCTATATGAACTTTATTTTTTTGTTAACAGTCATAAAATTCATTATTTTATATTTCTAAATTTGCAGAGCTAAGTGAGGCTTTGGCCTTGTTACAGTTTAGCAAAGGTAAGAAGCAACCCCTTTTAAAGCTTAATCTACTTCCAGTATTTGCATCACTGTTTTAGACAATTTTTTATGTAATCTTCCAAGCTGAATTAAAATCAAAATTTTGGTAAAACACCACAAGTGACAATAACTTTCAAAGCAGTTTTTGGTAAAACACCTCAAGTGACAATAACTTTCAAAGCAGAGCTGATGAATTTATGAAGCACTGCTGTTCTTTCTATCATGGTCCACCTCTCAAACCCGTATTTAGAGCTGTATCCTGCTCACACAGAAATTTCCACACCTCTGCAAATAATGCATTTTCTAAATTTCCTCCTCCAAAACGTCTAATGTAAAACCTATTGAAGTATATTTGCAATGGCATTGGTCTTTGGAGAAACACCTGTGACTAAATGATGGATTTCTGCTTTTCTCCTACTCTTTCTTTTTATCATTTATAAGTTCACCCTATAACCTTTTATTACATGAAAGTTAGTTTGGCTTAGTAAAAACAAAACCATACAAAATCGTATGTATAAGACCAACAGTTTCATAGAACATGTTGCTTTCACAGACCATGTTTGCAGAGCTTCAGCTTTGCAATAAGCTGTTTGCAATAGAACATGTGTGATATCTGGTAAATTACGTGGAACCATTACCTGCTCAGATGATGATGAGCTTGTAACAGAAAAAGTCATATCTAGTGTCACTTCTCACTCACTGATGGAAAGGGAAAAAAAAATTAGAGGTCATATCTTCAGATAGTGTGATTCAAAATAACAGTCAAATTGGCAAACTGGCTTAAAACATATAAGATATATATTTTACATATCATTTAGATTACCATAAGAGCTTAGAAGTGAGGATCTTGGCAACCTCTTGTAGCTAGACTGACATAATAAACTCC
>NW_010588948.1:49516-70976 GCF_000705375.1 Tinamus guttatus | reverse complement strand
TCAGCAGGAGAATAATCCATCTCAAAATAGTAAATTATGAAATTAATGAACATATGTGTTTGATAGTGGGTACAAATTGAATTTTCATCTCCATATGAGGAAGAACTTCTTTCCTGTGAGGGTGACAGAACCCTGGAACAGGCTGCCCAGAGAGATTGTGGAGTCTCCTTCTCTGGAGATCTTCCAAACCCGCCTGGATGCCACCATGTGCCACGTGCTCTGGGTGTTCCTGCTGGAGCAGGGGGGTTGGGCTAGATGATCTCTAGAGGTCCCTTCCAACCTCAGCCGTTCTGTGATTCTGTGATTCTGTGATGTTCTAAAACAATATCATATTTAAGTATGTAAAACTTAAATAGGGTATATAGTCAAATCTTCAGGTAGACAGTCAAATCTTCATTGTTTAATAAGATATCCTAAACCATCTGATACATTTTCTCAATATATAAGCAGAGTAAAGAACGTCAACGAAATATAGCCCTCATGGAAAGTATCAGCTGTAACAATGGATGTGCTAATGTACAGGTAATGCACATAACATCAAAAAAAAAAAAAAGGCAGTTAGCCAATAACTTACCTGAATGAAAAAATGAATAACTTTTAAGATTTGGTTATTAAAAGTCCAGATTTGCTTGGGAGAAAAAATTCACCTTTTACATGTTTTCAGCTGTAAATTTCAAGACATCGAATTCTGATGTTATTCATTCTTCCTTCAATTTTACATAGCACAAATCTATTGACTTCAGTAGGACTAATGAACTTACATCAATCTCTTCCTGTTTCTAAGACCGACTCTCATGTATTAACTTTTAAAATCATACTGATAATTTAGTTGGACTGAATATTAATTGATGTTTCAATAGAAATATTTTATCTTACCTGCAATTCATTAGAAAACAAGGTCTTGAAACATGCTGAGGACAGCATAAGGCCATGCTGCGTTTGTCCATGGACATTAGGAAGGAATTATTAGGAACTTTGACTAATGCTCTCAGCTGAAGAAACAGCCCAGCTAAATAAGATAATGGTGGCATATTGAAAGGCTATAAGAGGTTTCAAATAACGTGCACGCAAAAGATTGCTGACATTATAGAAGCAGAAATATCCTTATTAGGCATTCATTAATTATTGAATATAAGGGTAGCACTATTGCAGAATGTAGTCCTTGGTGATTACAGATTTTTCATTCCACAGTCAGACAACACTTAAGACATTTGTTCTCAAATATTTTTTTTTTTTTTCAGTCAAGGATATTTACTCACTTCAGGGGTTCTCCACCAAGTAAAAAATCAAATTCAAGAGTCTGTCTTCTTACACTGTAAAGCTCACAGTGGCCTTTCTTTACTTTGCATGTCTAGTTAAGATCTAGGCAAATGCTCATCATATATAAACAGCCCACCTCTATCTATTCTGCAAATGTACATAAAATTTTGTAGGCATCCTGCTTTTCTCCTTTGTGATTCCTTTTTGGAAATGCTTTCCAGAGTATATTTGCAATCACATTTATCTGAACAGGCTCAGGTCTGTCTTCCTAGAATATCCTGCCATTGGCTCACTCTTTGAACTGTATTATTTTGTCTGTGCTAATTCTGTATGCTTAAACTTGCTTTCAGATGATCTTAGACATTACTTCTGCAACTGCTTAGCATTTTTTGAATCTGTCTATGAAAAACAGTACAATGATTGATAAGTTCTTTCAGATCCTAACAGCTTCTGTGAAGAAATTGAAAGATAGATGAGAAAGTTCAAATTTTTAAAGTTATCAACAGACTATCAAACATGCACAGGTGCAAAAAATTGCAATGCACTCAGCACAGCTGCATCATGATTGCTTCCTGAGAGAATTTATCCAGAAAGATCAATCTGTTTAAATATATTGAGGAATACACTGATATGTTTAAATAACCATAATGCACCTTTAGTGACTTTAATGTTCATAAGGCTTCAGATTCAATACCTTATGAATTAAAAAAAAAAGTCCTAATATTGTCTTCTGCAAAGAGAATTTGAAAAAAAGGCAAACTGCATCTGTCTTTTCTATCAAAAAAAATTTATTCTTTATTACAATTCCTTATATATTTAACTCACATGACAATTCTAATCACAGTATTATGACTCTTGCTTCACACCCCACACTTTTCTACTCCCCATTGCATATTATATAAGGAGTTTCGTCCAATTGGCAGTGCTAATTTCTCCATGGGAAAATATTATTGCATAAGGTTATTATTTGCTAATACTGAATACAAGCATATTAAATATGGCAAATTAGCAAATTGTGATAAGCCATGAGTAGGGGTAGTTTATATATGACTAATGGTTTCCCTGAAGAAAATATTGTTCTTATGACTCTGTGCAAAAAAGCTTATTTGTGTAGGACATCCTTTTCTCTAAACTAGACATGAAAAACAACAAGAGGAAAAGTTCTGGATGTATATATACCCTTTGAGATTGCATATATCAGATCAGAGTGTAAAATCTGTGTGTCATCTTAAGGACATAGTCTTTCTAACTGACATGCAGCTAATTCCCTTGGAAACTGCATGTTCATCTTCTTGACCATGAGTTCTTCTCTTTTACCTGAAGAGGTCTTGTACAAGCACCAGATGTACAGAATTTTTTATGAACACTTTCTTCCTCCTGTAGGGTTTGTCTGTGCTACTGTATGAAAATAAATAAAAATTTACTTTATATTAGTAAGATAAAAGTAAAAAGTATGTGACTTTTTTTTCTGTTTTTCTGTTTCTAAAGATCAAATACTCTTTAACTTGAAGGACTGTTTTACATTACTAACTATGATAGTGTTTCTGTTATAATCATTTTGTTTTCCTTGTAGGTTGATGTATTAGAAGAACAAAAGCCAAATCTCACATAAGTAAGCTGATGTTATTTTCTCTTTCACTGCTGACCGGGTAAATCAATGAAGATTTGAAATAACTTTTAATATCTTAATCTTCTAGAATTCAAAGCTTCTTTCATATTAATTTTTATAGCTAAAAATGTTCATAGTTAAATTCTTCTTAGAGTATTTTATTTTTATTTTTTCCTTACCTTGAATACTTTAACAGAAGGAGAGAATGACAGGTTTTCCTTCAACATGATCCTCAAAAAACAGGCACTGATATTCTTGAGTAACTCATTTTAATTCTAACATAATAGAAAAAAGAAGAAGAAAATAGGTAATTAATTTTGAACTGTTTTCTTGAAATGTATGAAATATTCATCTTCATCTGCTTTATGCTTTAGTTCTTAATTTTCGCTGAGCAGTTATTACTGAATCTTGTCCATTTCATGATATCTCCCCCACAAATAGGCACTATATTTTATTTTTCTTGCATAGCAATTTGAGTTTTTGAGTGAAGAGGGTTTTTTTCATCATTCAGCCTCTAGCAGCTCCTGACTACATCTTGTCCTGCATTCTGTTTCCTGATGGTTACCTTCTTAATCTTTGAGTCTTATTGCAGGTTCTAATATCCTTAAAAGTCCTTAGTCTTTGTCCTCTATAACTGCAAGTCTTCTTTGCTTTCCATGTCCATACTCCATATTCTTGTAAAAAAAAAAAAGTTGCAGGAACCTGCAATTTACTGTCTCCTTTCACATATATATTACTCTACGTATTTAGTCCATATTATTTTCTCTTCAGGACCTCTCTAAAACCTTCTGCAAGTGTAAATGTCATTAAGGAATACACCAGACAAAACAGACTATTTTAATGACTTAACTTGGGCAATGTAAATTCCCCACGTAGATACACTTCAGATGATTGTTTCTGTCAGTTGGCTTATGTTGTTTTGCCGTGATAAGCTGTGTTCATAGCTGCATGTTCTGCTATATTTCTCATAGGACAGCCTCAATTTGAGGCTAGCTCTCAGCATATTTTCCATGATTGCCAGATCACAGAGTGGCAGCCATCTCCTGGGAATGGCCTCTCTTCTATCTAAGAATAATCTGAGACAAATGAGTCTTGTTATTAAAAAAAACCTCAGTTTCTCATGTTTCTCATGTTTCTGCACTAGGCTTCTTAGCTTAGCTGTGAAAGTGGCTATCTTAATACACAAAATTTGCAAAATAATAAGTGAGTGTTGTATTATATGAAACATAATCCAACACAGCTATCGCATTAGTGATGATAAAGCCACTTGAATCAACTACCACTAGCTAGTATTGACATATCAGGGCACAAGACTGATGCACAGTTTTATATGATAAACTCTGTGATCTATGCAAGTCAGATATACAATACTCTCTCTTGCTTTTCTGAGCCAGAAATTTTGGACATTAGATTTTGGGGGGGGGGTTAAAATAAAAAGTTTATTTTCAGTCCAGTGGATAAAATGTCCGATTTTATTCCTGTAGATTTTCAGGTATGTCAAACTACAGCCAAAAGGAATAATTTTAGCAAAATAAAAAAAAAATGCTTTGAATATATCAAAGTAAAGAATATGGAAAAAGTGAGCCATAAAAAAAAATCATTTTTAGTGTACTCTTGTTATGTCTTTGGTTTCCCTATTCTCTATGTAATAAATGGAAAACAAGTTATACGGTAAATTACCTGGACTAAAGGTTTTCCCCAAAGGGAGGAAAACATGTATTCACAAAATGAGTGTATTCTGAAACTTATTATGGTGGGAAATGAAAACAAGTCTATTGAGATTCCAAGTTGAGCTCTCTTGATGAACCTCTCTTGTATTTAGTGCTAAAGAGAATCTGGAGGGAAGAAGAAAAAAGGATAGAACCTCTATGTAATCACTTTCTTTTGTAGTAAAATAGAAAATGACAGTTATTTAAATGACGTAAAGAAATAAGCATATAGGGCTACTGAAACTTAATGAAACACACAGTTATTGATGACAGAAGCTACCCAAAGCTCCCAAAGACAAGCACCTGCAATAACCTCCTATCTTCCTAACCAGAGTGGAATGAATGACCCTTCGTCTGTTATTTTTTTCCAGCACAAGTCTTGATAGCTAAAATAGAAATTAATCAGGAGATAGAATCCAGATTTAGGGCTACAGGCTTAGTCTGAAGCTCATTGGTGATGTTAAAGCTTTTCACTGGCATTGCAATCAGGCATCCTAAATAACAATTATGTACAAATGCTTTTTAGTTTATTTAGCCTTAGTTTATCTACTTTATCAGGCTTTACCTGATTCCCAGATCCTTTATTTCAAATTCCATATGCATAAATATTCCTGTAGGTGTTCATACAGGAGTTCTATCTTTGGCAAACAGTTCTTTTATTCACTGAAAACTCAATAGTGCTTCCATATGCATGATTCCAAGCACTTACACAGAACTTTATGTTCAAAATTGATTTCTAAAATATTTCATCCTCCTTACTTACATGTTTCCAACATTTCTCCTACTATTATGGCTATATAAGCCTGTATTTTAGAATGCTTCGTCTAAAACAGCACTGTGTAGTCACACACGACATGACATTTTACAGTAGCTTTTTCTCTTGATCCTCAGCTTGGAGTGTCATGATGGGGAGCTGTGCTGAGATTGTTCTGCATCACATATTTCTGTGTAAACCATGTAAACATGAGGCTTAAAACCATGATTATCAGTTGGTTAGAAATCTCTCTCTGAACCAAAAAGCAAAGGTTCAAAGTTAATGGAACAGAAAACAGAATTGCAAGAGGCTACTGAAGTGTCTATATTTGACATGATGTTCTTATCCTCTCTGGCACCACAAGATCTTACCCCTAATTTTAAATTACAAATTGCAAATGTAAGATTGCACAATATCAATTGAACTATGAAGAAGCACCCCTTTAAAAGACATTAAATATTCATTCCTGGGCAATTTTTCATAACACGCTCAGTCAATTGCTTGTTTGTTTTATGTTTTTCATAGTGTGCAAATAGGGATTAATAAACTCAGTCACAAAAGGAATATATTAAATTGCAGTATGTTATTTTTCCTTTGAAACCTTCAACTTTGTGGCATTCAGGCTAAGGTGTGCTGGAAACTAGCAAATAATGTGCCTCCTGAACAAATAAAAAGATATGGTACTGTAAAACACATACCAAAACTTACACTTCACATTTTTGTATCCATTTAACATTTAGAGTACCTAAAAAGGTTTAAACATTGTAGCCTACACATTTCGAAATAATCTTTACAAATGAAAGATGGTCTATAACAAAGGAAAGCTGTTTAGACTGCTGAATATTTAGACAGACATCTTATGCAACAGCAAAAGGGAAATGAGAGGAATTTACTGATCAGTCACATGAAAGTAGCTCCCTGTGAAGACAGAGACCCCTGTGAAATTATTCATAAGCCAAAAGATCATCTCATTTGGGAAAGCTCTCATTCAAAAACCAGCAGGATTAGGTAAGAACCCTGTTACTGCACCTTAAATTGACGAAGCTTTTATATTACAGGTGTTTGGGTTTAAGCATCAGATTCATTATTGACTTATTATAGGTGCCAGCTTTCCTACTGGCAGCTTTTCAAGGAGTGTAGTTTAGGTTAAAATGGGTAATTACCTCGTTTCTAGAGTGAGGGGGACTAGTTAAAACTGCCTGAAAGAAACACAGAGTCAGCAAATCTATTCAGCTTCTTATATGGTACCTCTTCTCTTGGTGAGAAGCACTAAAAGCATACTAGGTAAAGAGAGTGGTTGTTTCCTTTCACGCAGCAATTGCAAGGTTGTACATGGAGTACAGTATCCAATGTGGAAAAGGAAAGATGTTGGCAAACTGGTGAGAGGCCTTGTCAAGGACCACAGAGTTGGTGAGGGGCTGAAGCACATGCAGGAGGAGAGGCTGAGGGAACTGCTCTGACTTTGAATACTGCTTTGAGCTGGAGGTTAGAACCTCGATACACTTTTGGAAGTCTTTTCCAGGCTGAATTTTACCTTATTCATGTAATTCAGAGAATAAAATTCAAATAGCACAGTTTCATGGATGCTGCCTATAAAATAAGAATGCCTTTAAGAGAACAGAGGCAGGTGAGCCCATTCTCTAACATCTCTATTGGGTGATTCTGCCTTTTTGCCACAAGCATTACCAGCCGAGAGAGGCACCTTGTATTATACTTTGTGTGGTGGATGCCTGTGAAATATTTCTTGTATAAATCAGTTAGGCATATCAAAGCCTACTCAGTTCTCCTATGATTCCCAGCATTGACAAGTGCTCATATATTTCCTGTCTGACTTTCTTGTGCCCCTCATTTTCTTTATGTCACTCATTTCCTTATCCAGCTTAGCTGTGCTGGCAACTCTGACAGTCTGCGTGCACATTCCAAATCTAACAAGTGAAGCTTATCAGAAGATACCCTCTTTTTGTGCCTCTCATCACAAAACTTGAACTTTGGTCACTTTATCTTTTATCAAAACAAACTTTCAAATACTTTGAAGTACAGCAGCCTCAGGAGTGCTGGTATCAGCTTTCCTCAGTCATACATGGCCACTGCCATTTTCTCACTGCTTCTTTGTGCACCGTGTGGGAAAACACTGCCTGAATGAAACGAATAAGAAAATGTTATAATATCCTTTTTTAGGAAAACCTTTATAAAAGAAAGAGTCTACAGAGACAAGAAAAGTTTGCAGTACTTGAAAGGATGCCCTTGAATCATTTAAGAATAGGCTGGCTGATATTATAGGTACAGTACTTTTCAAAGAGGAATTGAAGTAGGAAAATTAATGTGAGCTTCATCAGAACTGTAAAAAGACTTTTTGGCTAAAATACATTGTTTCATCTGGCATGTAATAGATATCCAAAATTATCTGTTATTTAAAAGTAAGGAAGGACTACTCTACTTTTCATGGAATTTAACATCTTAAAGAATTGTCAGAATACTAGCCATTATCCACTACTATTCACAGTTAGCTGTGGTAATGTTACCTCTTTTACCTCTTTTGGTGAAGGATAAAGAATTATAATCATACGTGTAGAAGATTAAGTTGCACCAAGCATACCTGATAAAATATAGTACCCTCCCCACCCACCCACCCCAAAAAAAAAAAAAAAAAAAAAAAAAGATTATATTATTTCAGGTCACCTAAATTAAGGGAATATTAGTTAAAAATTTAGGCTCTGCATTCTTACAAAAGTACTGAGGAAAAAAAAAAAAAGGGCAATCCATGACATGCAAAGTGAACAGCAGGAGGGGATAAACCATGCGTGCCTTTTAGAGGAAATTTACTGTGCAGAACTAGACCTTACAGCCAAGCAAGACTAGGAGCATAAATGTCAGAGATTTTTGAAGCAGAGGCTTGAGGTTCGCTTAGGGCTACATTCAAGTCTAGAAAACAGCAGCGTAAATGAAGTAAATGAAAATATGTAACTAAACAGGACAATTACAATGCATATCCCACAAGGTTTATGAGAATGAAAGAATTGTTTTTAAAGTAGTGTGAGGATATTTTCCTATCTTGGCATCATATATGTCTTTTTTTATAAATTGTTAATATCTAGAGGGAAATCAATATTATCAAATGCGAGAGGATATTGTAAAATGTGTTGTAGAGAAAGCTTGCAAATATTATTTTTAATCAGCAATTTATAACAGGATGAAATAAAATTATTAGTGAGGAAACTGTACAGGTTTGTCAGGGAAAAGAAATATATGCTACTCTCCAAATACTATCCCTTTCCCTTATCATAGAGGTCTGTTACGTTTCAGTGTCACATACTCCAATATAATTATTTATTATTTAATGATAGCATGATTTTGCCTAAAATCAACATAAACTAGGAGCCAAATATGTTTTTACTGTGGTTTCTGTATATAAATGTTTCTGCATAATAAATATCTTGCCAAAGTTCATTATAGCCTAAGCAATGCAATATATATGCAATATATATGCAATATAGAAGTTAGAAAGAAGACCAAACCAAACCAGAAATAGAATTCAGGCAAGGTAATAAAAAAGAAAAAGGCTTCTTGTCTTCTTTTATAACCTTTTTGGAATAATAATTTTCTGCACGGCACTGTTTACATCTACTTCTGTTCAAGTTCTTTCCTTTTTTGTGCATGTCTAAAAGCTTACTGAAGAAAACTATTTTGTATATCTCTAGGTTTATTCAATAAATAATAAAAGTCAGGACTTTTATATATCCTTTTATTTAAGTTCACAAATATGAAGTTTCATTATAGGAATTTGTGGACATTTTTAAGGTTAGAGAGATATACATAAAAAAAAATCCGACGTCAGTATGTCACTGATAACTCATCTGTAATCAGAACTGAGTACTCAATGAAATGAGTGGAATTTGTACATGGTCTGTTGTCATTATCAGTAATGCATGCCTGAAATGTCTTACCACTTTCAGAAAGGAGGATGAATGATTTAAATGATTGATAATGAAATGCAGAAACTTTCCCTGCTATATAACTAGTTCAGATATCTCAAAGGTGGAGCATAACCTCCATAGCTGCCTGGAGAATTAGTCTTTTTTGTTCAGTTTGTTCATTGTTTACTTGTGTAATTATAGCTTTAAAAAGTAGGGGGAGAAAAACGTGAACTTTTGTCAAGTTTTGACATCTATTAACAACAAATCAATGCGGACTGAACTCAGTTGTCTCAGTCTACCCCCAAAATCTGATAATCCAGAAGATACCTAGTCAGACATGACTTCTGTCTTTGCAGGCATCGTGATCAAAATCTGAAAGTTCAGTCCTAAGAACTTTAAAAGAATGTTCTGAGAGAAAACTAATACTTTAGTTTTGGGTGTCAGTCCTGAGTCATCATTTAAATGTGGGTCAGCAGTTCACTTGCTTGCTCAGCGGCCACATTAAGTAATAGTACATGGCTGAAGTACCACAGCTGCTAATAACAAATGTCACTGGAATCTATATAGTATGCATCTATTAATAGTTTAGGTATATGGTCACCTATTCTATGAGAAGATTCTTTCTAACTGAATTGATAGGCGTTTAAGTGACACACCTGTTTTAAAAGCATAGTAACCTTTGATCAGTAGTGACTACAGATCATGAAGGAAATACAGCTTTGGAATCTGGCTAAAAACAGTTTTAGGAATTGCAATGAAAATAAAGTGTCAGTAAGCATCATATGTGAAACATACCTATTTCATTATTTCAGGTGTGATGTAGAATTGCCACCAGATAGGAAAGAGCAAGGTAAAGAGCATAAGAGAAGAAATGCGGTCCTCAGATTTAGAAGAAAAATCCTTCCATGCTGTTGCCAGCAAAGTAAGAACAAATTCTGAGGAAGTGCTAGAATTTATCCTAGAACATTAGTGTATATTAAAACATATTTTACATCCTGAGTGGATATGTATATGTATATATGTATGTGTACGTGTATATGGTGCTTTAATGTTCATAAAGGTGTTCATCAATCTGTTTTGCCAAAATGTACCTCAGAGGCTTTGTAGACAGACATTCGTAAACTTGCATTCAATTAGAATTTCTCCCAGGATAAGTGAATCTCTGCAGGAGGCAACAGTCAGTCTGACAAAGGCCGGGGGCAGTGATCTGATCTTACACAAAAAAGAAATGGAGAGATATTGATGAAGAAGCTTTTTGAAGGCTACAGAGGAGAGCACTGCAAAGCCAAGATGTATATATCCTATGTCCTCTCAAGTGTTTCATCCACTGTATAATCATCCTAACAATGGGGTTAAAAAATTCTTTGAAATTTTATTGGAACTTATTAAATTTCTAAACTCATAAAACAAGGACCAAGATTAAGTCAGAAAGAGTTAAAAAAAATAAAAAAAGCATGCTTAGGCACCAAACTATTATTTACAAGATATTTAAATATTATTTGTTCTCAAAATTTGTTCAAAAGAAACAGTAGAGAAAATAGTTCAATGTCATTCCTGTCTTATGGAATCAACATGTTGGCAAATCTGTTTAGTATTTAATTAAATGATTGCATATTACAGCTAAAATTGAAAAGTAATTGCAATTTGATTAACATAAAATTAATGGCCTAAGGGAATTCACCTTTGTTTGGTCTGTAATATTATTAAGAGCAAATTTGTTTTCAAAAATGCTTATTTTACTGAACATGAAAAATTGAAAAATATCTCATGTAATTAGATGATCAAGTTGAGGGTAGAATTATATTGAACTGCAAATCAAATCTAGTGGGATATGCAGTGAAATCAGTCCAGTGACACAGTCTCACTGTTGCTAGGAGCTTTGATATCAGCCAGAAATATGCTGAGAAAATTAATTAGAGAAAAATCATTACTGAAGACATAATGTCACTGATCTTCATTACCCATCGTCCCAAAAAAGAGGGCTCACTTAATTTGATAAATTTTGCTACTAATATGGAAACACAGATGCATGTTTGCATAATAATGATATATTTTTCTATGCTGTCAGCATCCTAAAAAAATGACTGTTACAACCTGAATATGCGGTGAACTATGGAAATCACAATTACCTAAATTAAGGTAATTTGCAAAGAAGAGAAAATATGCAGGTTTTCTGCACAAGTTTGTTGCTTATCAATATGTATGTTACATAAATATTTATCCTATTCAGATAAATTTTTTGTTTATTTCATTGGCTTATGTTAACACATTTGTGGTTATCATATAATCACAGAATCACAGAATGGTAAAGTTTGGAGGGGACCTCTAGAGATCATCTAGCCCAAGCACCCTATTCAAGCAGAACAAAATATTATCTTATAATAACTCTGTCTTCCAGGTTTCTGTTGTTGTCCTAGACAAGACTTTATGACCATTCAAAATAATAAAGGAATACAGTTTATTTCCCACTTTTTAGAGAAGTTGACCCCTGCTTATAGAGCTGACAAAGCTGAAGTAGACAATAATAACTAGCGAGTCTGTAATACCCTTAACTTTTTCAGCAAAATAAACTATATTGTGCACAACAATTATATAGCAGCACAGCCTATATGAAAGCCCATTGCAGCTGTCATTTTTCTACTGAGACTAGAGCAAACGTGCTCAAGACATGATTTCTGAGATAATTCCAATTAGATTGTAAGTAGCACCACAGTTTTCCCAAGACATAATGTAAGACATAGTAGTAATAACATACAGGATATACTGGGGGAAAAATGTTTCTTTATTCTTTTACATATTCTACCTTTGGAAGAAAATTGTCAATTCTATCTCTCAAAAACGTAATTTATGCTATCCAACATAACGCAGATGGAGTCTCCCATTACCCATTTAGTCTGCTAAGCATCCTCAGATCTGTACAGAAATGATCACCGTAAAAAAATACAGTAGTCACCACTGGCCTTTGGAGACAATGTGGAGGAGTGGGTCTGATTATTCTTCTTTTATCCATGACTGCAGGTTTAGTGTACTTGTCTAGGGATATGGGAAATTCATTCAGATCCCTTTTTTTTTTTTCTTAGAAAGTGTACAAATTTGCTTGTCCTTCCCCACAGGACAAAGTCAGACTGACAGATTTTTCTGAGCTAGAAGCACTTTTTGATCCTCCTGTTACAGTTATGCCAAAGTGCTGAAAAAATCCAAGACACACAGGGGAAAGGAAAAGGAAAGGAAAAAGGGAACTACAATTTCATACTTATTGTATAGCCTGGGATCAGAGGAAGGTTTTGGTTCTTCAAAACTAAGACTAAAAGGAGTCTTTCTATGTATATCTGGTTTTCTTGGATATCATCTCTACCTCTAAATTTCTATTCCTTAAAAAAGAAACTGAGCTATTTAAGATCCGCTTTCAGAGGGCCTTAAAATGGCAATGTCTTCAGAGTTCAGTTTTGGGTCTAACCCTATTTACCTTCCCCAGTGCCATGCAAAGTGTGCAGGAGCACAACCAAGAAAGCAGAGCTTCTCCACAAATTAGTGGAGCATCTGGAGCATCCTTCTTTCTGTTGCAGTAACATTGCACAATATGTGGAAAACAGTGAATAGCAGGGACTTCAGAACACCTGGGAGTGATTTAGCAAAGATATCGATTGGTTCTTCACCAATATTAGTTCACTTCCATTTTGTGTTCAAGCTTCATTTTGATTGTAAGCATCTTGCTGTGACTATTAGTGTTCATGAAGGGTTTTGCTCTCAGACTGAGGAATAGATGAAACCGGTCTGAGGACAAGCAGACATGGATGTGGCACTGAGCGGAATTATCGTTTAGTGCTTTTAGCATACACACTATTATCAGTAAATCATAATCAATATTATAAAATATACTATTGTCAGTAGAAGACTGGCACAGAGATCTTTCATTATGAAAGGAAATGCTACCCACACACACAAGTCAAAAAATAGACCTTTGGCTTGCAGGATTAAACTTGACCTTTCACATTTAAGGCAGTTCTCCAGGAACCCTGAGGAAACTAAAAAAGGAAACTAGTGAAAAACAAAAGTTTTATCTTTCCTCCTTTAGTCTTATAAAAAGATAAATAGCTGAGTAAATATCTTGATGGAACAGGCCATTGTTTTCTTAATATCTAAAGAAAAATAGCAGTATTTTACCCTTTTAAAAATGTACATAAATGAAAATGTGTCTGGGTGACAATGTGTCTGCATGTGGGTGTATATTCTTAATATAAGGAGAAAATGTTTAAGAATATTTTTCAGGTGAGAGTAAAGGACTATTACATGTATTTTTCTTTTGGTTTTCAATAAAACCTCATAGCTTTGCTTTCCAGCCATTCAAATAGCCTCTGCATTACATTGTAGAGTATATTTTTTCAATTAATCATTAATCAGCTAGGAAGGGAACATCAGAGTTGACAGAACATAAGAAAATTCTGTAAAAATATTTCTCAATGAAAATATACCCTCATATGAAATATAAATGGTTATTTTACCAGTTTTCTACTTTTGTTTTTTTTTTCAAAATTCACATATATAGAAAAATATTTGAGTGTGATTGATCTTTATACTTACTTTGCACTCGAATATGGTAAGACAATTTGTATGCAAATTCAGACACATAATGGTTTAAATGCTCAGATAAAACCTAAGGATTAAATTCTACTTCTCTGACTCCTGAGCTCTATTGGAACTGTTCACATATGCAAAGCAAGTACCAATTGACTACTTCATTCAAAATTCCTCTCTTTTCTCTCTATTAATGCACAGCGAATAACAATGATCTGGATATTTTCTATCAAGATGTAATTTTGCAACATCAAAAAAGGCTGAAATAGAAAATATGAGAAATTTCAGTCTTTTAAGCTAAGGTTTTTGAGTGCGATCTTTTCAGATATGACGTAATAGAAAAGCTAGATAGTAGGAAACAGCCGTACAATTTCCTTATTTACTTTTAAAAGATATTTTGGCAGACCTACTTGTAATTAAGTCTTTTTGCCATATAAAAATAAATAACAAAAATGTCAATGTTCTCAGTATTAATGAATGTTTTTAAAGTACAGTGTAAGTGATTCCTAAAGGTAGAC
The DNA here is from genome assembly GCF_000705375.1 of Tinamus guttatus. The sequence goes on along the minus strand of NW_010588948.1, from coordinate 56,637 downwards.
CTGAATAGAAGAAAGTAATTTTAAACCTCATCCAAAGACATCCAAAGACAAGAGCAAGATAGCAAAACTAAGGAGAAAACACAGAGCCAGTTGGAGGGACCGTAGGAAAGCCATTTATAAGGTTGGCATGATATAGTTCATGGGAGAAAGGGTATGGAAACATGATCAGACAAGAAGACAGATAACCTTAAGAGGAGGACTGCATGTAAACATGATGCAAAGAAATCAGCGGAGGGAACGAAAGAAGGATTTTCATTTCAGAACAAAAATACTGCGGACTGAAAAGGAGCTTTGCCCCCATGTCTTTGTAAGTTTAATTCTATGTGATTCTTTGTATTTTTTAAGGTATAGAATAGTATTGTAAGTTCAGGGAAGGCTTTTGCAGATAGCCAAGTATAACTGCTGACTCTTCCAAATTTGCAGACAACTTTCTATTTATCAGCTATAACCGACACTACAGGCTAAATAGAATTAAGAGCTCAGTGTGGAGGGCAGTTTTGAGTGTGACTGGCTTCTCTCTTCACAGTGGATCAAATTCTTCATAATATTCCAAAACAACTGTTCATTTTTTTGGCGGGCTTGTGTTCTTGTTAGGTGCCAAAGAGTTTCATGTTTTTTTTTCTGGAGAACGAACTAAGATACTCAAATGTGCAGTTGCACTGCCATGATCATGCCCTTGACACTTTGTTCTCCTGAACCTTTCTCTGCTCGTAGATACTTGCACTACACCACTTTAACCTCTGGTTTCATCTCATTGAGACAAAAACAAAAGACAATAAGGAAAACAGGAAAAGAAGTTACCATTTAGTAAGAGAAGATAAAATTTTATATTGTTACTTCTTTTTTTTCAGTGCCAAAGTGAGTTGTGAGAATAGTATGCATTCTTGGAAAGCTTTAATGATAAAAATCCTTTACAGCTCATCTTTCTTGTGTGAAAATAGACACTGTTGATTGTCTGCAGTTAATTGTCTTGATTTCTACAAGTGACACAAAACAAAACATCCAGTGCCAAAGGAAAGACTATGTATTTCCTGAAGAATAATAGAAGAAACATTTTAAATCTATTTTTAAAACAAGAAACATTGATATTAGCTGAAATAGAAGGAGTTACTGAAGATAATCCCTGTCCAAACTTATGCAGATGCATGGTCTACATCCAAAGTGCTCTTTAACTAATATAGAATATCTGAGTTATCTGCAGAAAACAGGCTTAATGAAAACAATCAGGAAAGCCAAGAAAAGAAAAGTTTCTTTTTTGTTCTTTTGTTATTTTAGGGAAAATAAAAAATATTTTCTGAAAAGGCTCCACTGACATATCTGATAAATTGATATCTTAGAATCAATTGAAAAGAGAACATTATGTTTCACAGATGGAGACCACTAGAATAAGGAATCTGAACTTTAATGAAATTAAGTAGAAAAAAGCATACCAAACTAATCACTAAGAGGAAGATTTCCAAAAAGCCTTCAGAAAGCAGCCAAAACATCCCAGGAACAGAGAGGATGCTATCAAAACAAATGATCTGATCAAGCTACTAACTTCATTTACTGCACTACTAAACTCATTTATAAAGTTAGGGGTCTGTTAGCACAGATGTTTATGTACAAAGGGTTTAAATAACTGGTAGGAAATAAACAGCAGAAGGTATTAAATTGCTACAGTTTTCCATAAGAATGGCCATGGTCAAAGTTAATTATTCCGTGCTTTCCAGATATGAAAATTAAACCAGATCAGTTTGAGATGTCATACAGAGCTGAATATTGACATGAAGCTAGAGGCACCCAAAGACTCCTTTTGTAAGCGCAACCATACCCACTGGTGAAACTGTGCTATGCTTCATTCAAACAGCAAATGAGAGGAAAGCTCTCTCTGTTGCTGATACGAGCAAGCCTTTTAAATAGGCCTAAAGGGTTGAAGTTAGAAGCAAAACAAGCACAAGATGACTTTGAAGCTTTCAATGTAGGGTAAGGTTTAAATCCACAGAGTGAAGGGCTTATGTTCTGATGCTATTATAATTAAGAACATAGCCATGTCATTTCTAACTGCTTTTATTAACAAGGAGAGCTTATTTTATCAGTGCACTACTTCTTGTTATTGCTGTCTGTGTATCTGCATAGCTGAGCTGCTGAGAGCACAAAGTGATCTTGAAAATCCTTCTTAGTAAAGAAAAAATACTTTTCTTTCTATTTTCTGTGACTCTGAAGTATTGTAAGTAGCCTGAATAAAGATTTTATTCTGCAAAACACAAGATATATGCAAAATGGTAGAAATCCCAAAACATATGTTTCCCTGCAAGCTCTCACAGGATTTCTTCCCTTTGCTGAGTCCAAAATTTTTGAGCAATTCAATCTCTCCTGCCTTTTTTCTTTCTGTGAGTCTTTATGTTCTTGCTGACGAATGGCCTCCTACCTTTTGCCATACAAATGCGTGGTATGATTACCTCCAGGTCTGCACCCACACAGAGAACCTATGTTTTCCTAAAGAAGAACCACTGGTTAAATTTCATTAAAACTGAGAGTCCCAGGGTGTCTGCATGGTTTCTTTGATGATTCTTTGAAGGGTTGCTGGAAGGACAGCACTGTGTCTGCAGTGCTGTCGCTCTCTGATAAATAAATCTACTCTGTGGTAACCCAGCTAATATAATTCTGCATAAATCTGTGCTGCAAGTGCAGTGCTGCAAGTGCTGCAAGTATGTGCCACAGTGAAACAAGTCTCTCCTCAGGCGAGGAGTGAAGAAGGCTGGAGAACCCCTCTAACTGTAAACAAACCTTAATTTTGCTGAGCTGTTCTCTGAAGCCAAGATTTACCTGACTTCTATACGATGCTCTTTCCTCTGAACAAGTTCTAAGTCATATAAAAGTGGGTAAAGCTCTTAAGTTCATCATGGATGGGCTGAATGCTGCTGTTCTGGTGCCTGCTAGGCAAGTCCTTCCCTTAGATTAGACTCCAAAGTGATAGGTTTCAAGTTAACTAGGAGATGTGGGTAGCTCAGTGACAGATATCTCCATTCTTGTAACATGGCTGTGAGATACAGAATTCCGAAAACGGAGTAAAATAGCCTCAGATCATAGAATCATAGAATCATAGAATGCTTAGGGTTGGAAGGGACCTCTAGAGATCATCTAGTCCAACCCCCCTGCATACGCAGGGTCACCTAGAGCGTGTGGCACAGGACTGCATCCAAGCGGGTTTTGAAGATCTCCAGAGAAGGAGACTCCACAACCTCTCTGGGTAGCCTGTTCCAGTGCTCTGTCACCCTCACTGTTAAGAAATTTTTCCTTTAGTTTCTGTGGAACTTTTGATGCTTCAGTTTCCAGCCATTTCCTGTAGTTCTGTCGGTGGCCACCACTGAAAAGAGCCCAGCACCATCCTGCTCACTGACCCCCTTGAGGTACTTATAGGCACTGTTCAGGTCCCCTCTCAGCCTTCTCTTCTCCAGGCTGAACAGGTCCAGCTCCCTCAGCCTCTCCTCACAGGGCAGATGTTCCAGGCCCCTGATCATCCTTGTAGCCCTGCGCTGGACTCTCTCCAGCAGCTCCATATCCCTCTTGTACTGTGGAGCCCAGAACTGGACACAATACTCCAGATGTGGCCTCACCAGGGCTGAGTAGAGGGGCAGGATCACCTCCCTCGACCTGCTGGAGACACTCTTCTTAATGAATTAATTGTCTACTGAATTCTTAGTGTTTTGTTTTTTAAAGAAGTATGATGAAATTATGAAGTATTTGCTGTGTGTACATTCAACAACTTATGCTTAATAAAATTTAACTTATTGCATTAGTCATTAAAAAGAAATGTATTTTGCTAAAGAAAATAGACTATTTAAATTCACACAAATGTATAGTTAAACTATAAACTGGCAAAATATTTTTTTTTCTATTTTTATGTTAGCAGATTCTTGTGCACCTCTTCCTCTCCATTTGTAACTGGAAACAATGATTTTATTAAATGTATTTAAGGCAAATTTTGGGACAAAATTTAAACATTATTTTATTTATGATATATGTAACTAAGGTACACCCACAATGAAAGATACTGAATAATGACATTAGAAAAAAATATTGCAGACTGAACTGCAACCAAGCAGCAGTTACTATTCACTTTTCTAGAAATTAATTGTTTTGAAAATCATAATATCATAATTAGTCATAGGTTTTTACTTATATAGCAGTAGCATAGTGTGTTTGTCAAAACTCATGTTTCCAAAAGATGCTTTTATTTTAATCATTCTGTTTTATTAACTCAATAGGAAAGAAGACTTTCATATTGAAAATAATTGCTACATTTTAACATGACTACTCACATAGTATAGATTACCCCCATGAATCTTTCCCTTACATTTAGGAATATAATAGTATTTTAAGAATATAATAATAATGACAGTGGCTTCACTTTTCTCCTAAGAACAGATAGTTTGAAACTGTACTTTAATGATGTCCAGTATAGATTGCAGAGCTGCAGAGAAGCTCTGATCATTCTTTGCAAGTGGAAACACAGATATATGTAATGATCATGTTCTCAAAAAACCTATAGAAGCTGTGCTGCAGAATTTAAATCACAAGTCAGGAAATGCCAAGCTTTTCTATTTATAGAATATATTGAAGAAGAAGAAGAAGAAAAATAAATAAATGCCACAGTATGAATCAGTGCTCTATTTTGATGATTTTTTTTCAATGTTTAAGTTAAGGAACACCAAGTCTATTTTCCTAACTGCAATTTGAAAATGGTGGCATGTAGGGTATCTGGCTACTGGCTACTGGAATGCAAGGCAAATCTAAAAGTTATTTTTCCCGTAAGTCTCACAAATGTTAAATGTTTTCATAGGAAGCAAGGTAAGTCTCAAAAGAGGTGTTATCTGAAGCAGACTTTATAATGATACTCCTGAAATGTTATGGGCCCAGTGAGGAAAGATAACACAATAGGATAATTTACCCTGTTAAATTAAGTGGCAAGTAGATAAGATGATAGGTGACTACAGTAACACCATAGAAACCTTTTGCTATCCTGAGGCAAGGGATGGCTGTAATTTCCTGATAATCACTGCCATGATGAGCAAGTGACTGACCTTGCCAAGTTTGTGCTTTAGTGGAATTATTTATCTGGATTGACAGAAATCTCCATCTTTCCATCAGCATCCATATCACATTTTTTTTCTCCCTGTGCAAATCCCTCCAGTCTAGCTGGCGAGAAAATTGCAGTATGTGTGTTCACACTTTAAATATGAGCAAGTGGGAGGGAATTTAATCTCTGGAACTCTCAATGTGGCTCCTTTAGAGGTAAAAATCACACATTAGTAAAAGAAATTTAAATAAAGATACTCGTCTGGCTATATATATATATTTTCAAATAATTTGTTTAAGTGTTCAGTAATGATTGTATTTGATATTATAAGCAATGAGCAGGTCCTTCTTAAAAACCTATATGGAGTAAGATAATATAATATATTATTAATGCTGACATATGAAATATAATTTATTCTTTAAAAACCTGGTAAGCAATTATTCTTCACCAAAATAATAAATTGTTACAATCTTAAAGTTTCAAATATAGCATTATCCATTGCAAAAGGAAACCATAGTTCTTCATATGATGGAAGACGAAGAAACCAGACTCTTTTTCATTTGTTGCAGGCACACTAAAACTTCATTTGCTGATTTCTTGTTTCTCTTTTGAACCTATTAATAACATCAGATCTGACATGATTTTGTGTTCCCATTCTGTATTTTACAGCACACTTCAGACTCTCTTGGCAAATAGCAGGGTAAGAGTCTCTTCAGTATTGCTCCTGCTGTCAGACTGAGTAGTGAGGCTAGAGGATTGATGCTTTTAGCCAATGCGGCTGATGAGAGTGTAGAAGTACTAGTATTTTCTTTTCTACAAAGGCAGTAGAAATTTTCTATATTTGTCTTCTATATTTAAAATGGTCGTCATTAAACTGATAAAAAAAGAAATTACCTTATGCCACTATGTGGCAATTATCAAATAAAATTTAACTATTTTGAAAAGTATATTTTAAAATGCCAAAATCTACCATTCTTACTTGCTTGGCACAGAGCTTAATTCCAAAAATAGGCTCACCACATCAGGAGCAGTTCCTGGGTTTTCAGCACTTATGAAAAATCAAGTTACTTAGGGTAGAGTCATGTTATTGAAAATTGTTGGGTAGTATAAGGTTAAAAATTTTCATTTGCAAATGTAGTTTATATCCCGTCAATTAGAAGCAAACATCCTTCAGGTGACCTGCTATAAACACATGTATATACTAAAAACAATGAAGTGAAATATAAAGGGAATCCACACTCCTATCTTGAGAAATAACTTTCCTTTCTGAGGATGGTACTTCATATACTATTCTAACTTAATTTCTTGTTCTTGTCTGGTAATGTCTTTGGGAATTGCAACACAGCTCTCAGAATCTGACTTTAGGCTCCTGTTTTTGCAAATTGAGGCCATTATCTTTCCCCCTTTCCTTAAAGAGATGTGAGGAACATTTAGTTCTGTAGAAACACCTCTAGAGATTTTACAATGAAAAGACATTCGACATTTCTAAGTAGGAGGATTCCAAACATGAGATCTTATTCGACTGAAATGGAAACAACAAGGGGAAAAGAACAAAATAAAAAATCCTCAAATTAAATCTGGAAAAAAAATTAAGTGGATTGACCAGTTCATATCAATGAGAAGGCAAAGCATTTAGACTGGGGGGAAGGCAAAGCTGATAAGACCTTGGCTCATCTCTCCAAATTCCAAAATGAATTACATATTGGATTACAAATGTTATAAAATTATTTTAACAGAACTGATGTTCCTTTAAGTCATGTTACCTACAAAATTATTTACACTTGTCACTGCAATCAGCATATCAATATTCTACAGCTCTATACAGCTGCCAGGAGCACCAATACTGTTTCAACTTATTCACAAGATAACAAATCTTATTGTAGTGATGTTTCCATGCAGAGCTGTATAGTTAGTAGTGCCTTAAATAAATAAAAGCAAATCCTTCCTAGCTATCTTTTCAGGTTATTCTTCACTGGCTTGCTATATGCAGAACCAGGATATTTTTGGTTTTAGTTTAGGGGAAAAGAAACAAACTCTCCTCTACATCTCCCCTTTCCTT
>NW_010588948.1:39097-49484 GCF_000705375.1 Tinamus guttatus | reverse complement strand
TTCCCTTTTCCCCCTTTTAAATTCACTTATGAATGAATTTAGGATAAATCTAAACTGAACTTTGGCAGAGAAGCTTCCTGGACATCAGAATTCAACTGATGGCATTGTTAAATTGCCAAAATAGTCCATCTTGGGGTACACTATCTTTGTCACTATCTTTGGTCCGATGCCACTAGTTCTCTCTCACATGGGCACAGTTCAGATGTCAGCCCACTCCAGATACTATTTTGCACAGTCAGTTTAACTGTCTTTATCTTCTGATGGGCTCTAAGAGAACTGGAAATTGTGGACATGGGCCACGCTTTGCCAGATGATATAGACTGACTATTCCCAGGCACTTTTAATTACAGTTGTTCAGATGCAGCAGATTCAGATGCCATGCATTTCAAGAATAGCAGTTCTTAATTTCTCCCCCATTTGTCAATGGTTTTCCAGAGAAATCCATACTGCCAGTTCAAAATCAGAGGCGTAGTCACCCTCCCGCAGCCCATACCATCACTGTTTTGGTTCCATCTTGCTGTGAAGTCAGTTTTGCGCTGCTGCTGCTGATCAAGCAAGGGCTGCCTGCCAGGTCTGCATGCTGAACTTCAGCAAAGCAATGCTAAACTTAGAAATCATGGAAATGAAGCTGCAAATAAATTTGTCCCCAATCCCCTCCCCTTTTTATTTCATTTATACTGAAAGCACTAAGAATTTTATCCACTAAGTGTGCTAGCCCTAAGGTCTGCATTTCGATTTTTTGCACAGTTGCTTAATCCCTCCTTAACCAGCAAAATCTTCTAATCCCCTCTTTCTGTTTCGACTCTGCCCTATGTCTACATCCACTGCAACTGACTGGAGGAGTTTTGCCATTGACTAAAGCAGTAGTTGGTCTCTACTCAAAAATTGATTATTTCAGAAGGCTCTTTTTTAAAAAATAATTTGCTCCATAAGAGCCTGTCAGTCAACAATATCTTTCTGCATCAGGCACAAATTGCCTTTTAAAATTATGCAGTTATGACTGCTCATCTGTTTAGTGATAAACATTTGATATTTTTGTTTGCCTGATTTGATTTTATACTATATATTGCAAAACTTTTGATTATTTATATAGAAAACCTTTCTCTAAAAAAGCAGACTGTTATAGTTAGGTAAATGCTTTAGTCAGTCTAATTTTGGCTTTTTCTAATTTTTTTTCCACTAATGGAAAGAGTTCCTTATTCATACTAATGGTTGATGACATCTCAGAGAATACATAAATCTCAGGGTACCTTGACCTCTTTGAAAAATTGAAAAGTCTGAACAAAATTTGACTAAACATTTGTGGGAACTGACCTTGTCTGGTTCTACATGCTATATTTTATGATGACAGCTCTAATTATTCCTGAGATACAGCCATCTGAAAATTGCCATTTTGCATTGTGTACAAGAATAAGCCTTTCTGCACTGCAACTCCCATCACAGTGTGCTAAGTACTCCAGCTGTGTTGTATTGCCATATTTCCACCTGAATCTATAGCTGGTTTCAACTAAGGTTAAGAATATCCATTAGTTGTGTCCTCATCAATGATTCCTACTTATTACTGGAGGAATATAGTGTGGCACAATAAAAAGAAAAGTCATAGAGCATGAATATAGAGATCAAGGTAGTTAAAATACAGACAGAACATGTTCAGGGTTTTAAGTACATATTTAGAGTTTAATTCTGCACTGACTTGCACAGATTTCAGCATGACTGTTCTGAATGTAAGACAAAGCAGAATTTAGCTGTTAGCCAGTTACTCAACAGCAATAGTCAAAAAAAATCTATCTATCATCTGGGGTTTCATGGGGAAGCTGATGAGGGAGTTACATAAGAGAAGAATAAGACCATGAATTTCTCTTTAAATCTGTGATTGCAGTCCATAACTGTAATACACTAGCTTGAAGCATGGTACTGAAATGTTCAGTACACACTGTATTTCTATTTATGGCAGCCAATTATTGTAGAGCTCAGGATAAAACGGCTTAATAATTAAGTGTGATTGAGCAGAAGCATCTGCTAGAAATATTCATTATTTTAAGCATTTGTGAGATTACTTTTAACAATAGCTTTTTAAAATTTATTTATTTATTTATTTCCCCCCCGCCCAAGGATATTCAGTCCTTGGAATTGTAAATAGTAATGCACATACACATACATACTGCTCTTCCTATCTGAATCTATTGATAAAATTTGCAAGCCAAAGCATCAACTACAGAAAACACTTTTGCTTTGTACTAAAAACAGAATAAGCAATACAAGTTTCATTAGCAAAACTGCTTTCCATATTAAAGAGCTAAATCCCTTTTCTTTCAGTTACATGACCATCAATTATCTGCTTATAGATATAGTTATGGATGTTGACATGGGATTACAACAATCAAAACCATTTCCTTTTTAAAAGTGGTGACATAATTCAGTTACATATCTTTTAAAAATTAATTATTATAGTTTTTTGCTATTGTGTGATTCTTCTCTGTGCAGGCTCTACGTTACCATCAAGTTTAACAGCAGTTCTAAGGCATAATAACCATGCTATTTTCTTATTTAATCAAATTTGATCATATGAAGAAAAGTATCAAAATATTATAGGAAAGCACATGGATAAGCTATAATAAAAATACTTTTCTTGTCATTCAGTAAGACATATATCTATTAATAAATTATTGTATTCAGATTCACAGTCATCTATCTTCGAGCTGATCAGATTGACATCTAAAAGTGAAAATTGTTAGGAATCTCAAAAGTGAAAGAGTCTTTGTTGGCAATGTGAAAGAAATCCACATTCCTAAATGCATAACTGATGAAATCTTAGTATAATATGCTGCAGGACAGACATTTTTTTTCTATTACTCATTAGAAAAAAAAATATATATATATTTTTCAATCTCATTTCCTTAATTCTTCTTTTTTCCTGTGCTATGAATTTTTTTCTCAGCTGTTCTTTTAAAAGTCATGCAATAAATCTCTATTTGAGCATATCATGGCATCACAGAATGGTTGAGATTAGAAGGGACCTCTAGAGATAATATCATTTGAAATATCTGAGAATTTCTTTCACTTCTTTCTAGTATTAAATTCACAGTTGCCAACAGGTTATTGAAAACCATGGGGATATTAACCACAGGAAAAGGCATTATACCCAAGATATTTTCGCATCTTTTTATCATGTGTGTATTCACCTGTATCAAAATTGAGCTTCAGTATTCTAAAAAGGTTCTTTTCTTTTTGCAAAACTTGCAGAAGACCTCAAAAAATTTCAGAATTTCAGAAGAAATAGAAGATCAGATTACAAGAGACCTTTTTTAGACTTCATCTACATGCAAAATGCATCTAGTTGATGAAAACTTTCATGTAGATTGGCACCAAATGTCCATGTGGATTAACTTGCTCATGTTTAAAAACAACTTTTATACATAGATGTACCTCTACATCTGAGGATCTGCTGCTAATTCATAGTATGGGCTCTCTTTCTGCAGACCTTTTACAGAATTGTGGATAGAAGCCCAATTATGGAGTATATATATATACACAAAACAAAAAGACTGCTTCCTATCAAAACATCAAATATTGTCTGAATAAAAAACATGCTAGTGGAAAAGTAATTTTCGATTTTGGAAGATTTTTTAGTAGATATGAAAATGTTTTATAGGTTTTAGGCTTCAGCCTACAGCAGGTTAACAAAAGTTGTCTGAGCAAGGAGAATAAAAGGATATGGTCATAAGTGAAGGTCTGAAGATCAGTAACTTCTTCAATGTGGCCATAGAACAGAATCAGATGGATTTAAAAAATTTTGTAAAGGTTAGACTCAAATTAATTTTCCCAGAAGCTGTGCCAAAAATATGTATACCAGCTTGTCGTATTTATAATAATTGTGTTCTCACCAGTGGTTTTGTCTGAAGCTTAAGGAAATTTTTCCCAAAAAAAACTTGCTACTTACCTTGTTTCTCAACACCTTAAAACATCTATATTGCAATATTAAAATTATTCTTCTGTATTTGTCACAGGATGAAGCTTGTCTGAAAGCTTAGACAAATGAAACCTAGATTATATCTGCGTGAGTCTAATTGATTGTATCACTCTAGTATATGCCAGGATTACAGAGAAGCACAGATATATTTTGTGTGTAAATGTTGTCTACATTCATGTAACTCCTTTGAAGGGGAAGGCTAGCAACTAGCAATTGCAAATTGGCTTTAGATATCGTGAAAGTCACAGATATTGGCCTGAAAATACATAATTCATAAGGCCATTGGCAGCTTACCCTGACATCTATTTTTTTTTAAAAAAAAGGAATAAACCAATAATAGTTTATTTAACCATTAACAATTAACCAAAAACTCATATGAGAGAAGATATCCATATTCATCCAAACTGTCCAGAAGTCTAAGCTAAAGATGGAACCAAACAGAGTGGCCATATCCCTCAGACACATTGAACAATGTGAGTGTCCTGCTCCTCTTAATCCATAGTATTCTCAGCCTTGACTGACCTGAGAGTGAAGTGTGTGAACAAAAGAATCTTATGAAGAATCTCATGAAGTTCAGCAGAGGCAAATGCAAAGTCCTGCACTTGAGGAGAAATAATACCATGCACCAGTACAGACTGGAGGCCAACCTTCAGGAAAGCAGTTGTGTGGAGAAAGATCTGGAGGTTCTGGTGCACAAAAAGTTGAATATAACCCAGGAAATACAGGAAAATCCATCTGAACATAGGGAATCACTTTTTACTGTGAAGATAGTTAAACAGAAGAACAGAGGTGCCTTCTGACCTCAAGCACTTTATGATTCTATGAACAGAAATATAAATAGATTTTTAGCTAGACACCACTGCCTACACAATATATCCACAGTATTCTGTTCAGTAAATAAGTTTTACATTACATATTGCTGAGTGGTGTGATTCTGTTCTTGAAGCTGTCCTACACAAATTCCATCCATGAAAAGATTCCCTCATTATATTTTTAGAAACAGACTTCCAGAATACTTCTGTTTGTGTGTTTTACTTGGAGCTGGTTGCTTAAGAATTCTCTTAGCTTTTAAATCATGCTTGGTAGAAAGAGAAATTCAGTAATACTTCTTGCAAATCTGTATTGGAAACTGTGTTATTTATGAGATTCAATTACTCACATAAAAATAATCTTCAGGTTCAGACATTTCCTGTCCAATTCATACATCTGACTAGTACCGTGCTTTTCAAACTTGCTCTGCTTGTAGAGATATAGGAAGAATTCCCTCCTTTCTTAAACATCTACTGCACTTCTTTTACTAGGATTAAGTAAATTTACCTAAATACGATTTTTCCCCCAACATCTGATGAAATTTGTGCTTCAGTATAGAAAATAAGAAAAAATCTACAAAAATAAATAGCAAACATTAAAAAGAAAAAAGTAAGCTCTGGGTTTAGCTCTGTCTCCTGGTTCACTGGTGTGCAATAGCACAATTAGCCCATGTGAGCATTGGCAAATTACCCATATGAACCAGATTATGTTCCCCAACAGAAGAAACAAGGAATTTGAATGCACTGAAAATAAGAGTTTAAAACCAGAAACAAAAAGGAAGAAAGAGAAAAGGGAAGATTAAAGACAATCTATCACGCTCTTTTTATACTTTACATATTGTATGCATTTTTGTGTTACCCTATCAGACTTCTTATTACACATACCTTTTTTTTTAACTCACATTGCAGATTGTAGCACTCTAGATGGAAACTTTTTCAGGCTTTTGGGGAATCACTTGAGAATGCTACACTAACTGGTCTCTACTCTACTGCTACTCTACTACATTTGAACTGTCTTCTTTTTCCTCTAGTTGATCTTCTCAACGTATCTCATATGGGGCATATGGCCCTAAATCTTTCCATATTTATTCCACATTTTGTTGACAGAAGCTCAAAATGAAAAGTGTTCTAAAAATTGTTATAAATCGTGGTCATTTATTCCTTTTAAGATATTTTATTTCTGCTTTACTTGAATTACTGGCACACCACACACATTTTATTATTTTAAAAATGAATCTTGAATAGAAGTCACAGATCAATAATGTTTTCAGTAAATAAAATAAAGGAAAAATGCATGCATATATATATATACACACTATATACACAGTATATTTGACTGCACATGATACATATGCATATATGTATAATATATGTATTATGTACATGCATACATATGTATCATGTACATACAATGAAAAAACTTGATAAGAATGATGAAGTGTAGGAAAAAAAAAAAAGTCTAGTTTATTGAGGAAAACCAATTTCAAGATGAAAAGTCCTAAGATCACGATAAGCATTCAAACTTCCTTAAGGTTTTTCTGCTAATATTCTTAGCTTTGTTTGCCACTAATTTTCATGGAAATATACTTGAGCTGTTTTCGTTTGTATGTTTGTTTGCTTGTTTGATTGCTTTTGCTTGGAGAGAAATGCCAATTCAAAACAATATTGTACATGTATCATTCAAGCAGTGAAACAGATTAAAGAGGTTATGTGAAGCCATATTCTTTCCCCAAACCCAAGGGCTTTTTCTTTCATCTGAGTAGTCTAGATGTATTTTCATTCCCACCTTTTTTTAAAGATACTTATTTTTGTTTGACTCCAGCTGTGTAATCCCCAGCAGTACCAATGCTTTGAACTTCAAAGTTCAGCTGTAAATTTATTTTCAATCACTCTTTTTTTTCCCATCCAAAAAACATCTTTTTTTCCTGTTTGTGTGTGTGTGTGTTTGTTGGGAGTGGTAGGAGAATTAGGAGAATTACTAGACTCAAAGTTTGTGCACTGCAATTAAGTTGCATTCAAGTGCCGTCAGGTTTGGTGCTAGCACTAGAGATGCCTAGAGCAGAGATTACAGTTAAGTAGATTGTGCTGAAACATTTCATCTTTTATGGAATGGAGTTTGGAGATGCTGAGTCCAAACAACTATCATCAGATTTTCAATTGGTCTGAGATTTAGAGTTGAATAGACAATGGATTTTTAAATAGCTTTACACAAGGAAGTACCATAATGAGGAAAAAAAGAAAGTTTTTGATGTGAAAACTTTCGATTTTACTTAACTAACTGATTTAAACAGTCAATAAAAAATAAGAAAATTTAACAAGTAGTTGTATTATTTTGGGAGCTGGAAGTGTCTTTCTTTTCATTTAAAGGTGTGTTTTAAAGGACTTTATTTTGTTATATTTTTAATGGAATTCCAAAACGAGAATGGGAAATCCATTCCTACAAAACATTTTGACTGCCCATAAATTATATTTTTCCTTGAATATTTTTTCTTAGTCTATTTCAAAGTGCTGATTTCTTATTGCATTTCAAAATGAAAAGATCTAATAAATCTGCACCTAGTGAATTCATTCAGTCAACTTATTGTGATAGTCAGCCTTATTATGTAATTCCTCTGAAATTTCTCAAACTCCAATTTAAAACTCGCCAAAATCTTTGTCTTCTCCCCTTCTACCTTCCAATTTCTAAAGGAAATTTTTTTTCAAATACGCTTTCTAGTTATAAACCTAGTTGGATTCCCAGTCTACATCGAAAATGACTGTTTTACAACCTTTTTTTTTTTTTTTTTTTCCAGAACCAGAGGAAGGGACAGTAAGTCTGTCTGTACTATGGAAGGAACACAGGGCAGAAACCTACGTGCTAATGCAAATCAACCTCTCACCAGTAAGGTACTGTGAAAGATGCATTTTTTTCATGCAGGTTGCTATTCAGAAGCAGTAGATCATGACTTATTAAAGTGGATTCATGGCTGCTTGAGCGCAGCTTGCAGAAACATTGACTGCATTTGTTCTCCAGCATTCCCAAGTCTAGTCTTTCATCATGAAGAGAAAGCAGTCTCTTTCTGCATGGTAAACAAGCTGAGAAAAAGCTGAATTTGCTTTATGTGGCTGACAAACATTGCACAAATATGCATTACTTTATCTAAAGTTCACTCAAGTTCTTAGATTGTGAGTTGCCATCTGTGTTGTTCAAATAAAGGCCAATAGTTAATAATTTGAAATGATCTGCAAGAGGGGATAACATGACTGTAACTCAGGCATCTAATGGTATGGTACAGCTAAGAGATGATCCACACAAGATGCAGATCCCTATTACGCATGAAGAAGTGAAACCCAACCATGAACACAGTTCAGGAGTCCTGCAGAGCAATCAGACAATACTCACCTTGTGCACTACTCCATATCTATGCTACATATTTGCTTAGCACCACATTAGCTTAGGCTCTGTCAAGAAAAGTGAATTTCCTGGCCTGATGCCATTTTCTCCCAAAGCTCCAGAACAGTCTCTCTAATTAAACTACAAGGCTGGAACAAAATCATACATTATATTTCTGTAATGCTTGTTTTTGCCTTTGCAAGATACATAAATAGTTCTACATATGGTATGCAGGCAGCATGCTAACACAAAAAATATGGTGGAAGGAAGGATTTACCACAGCAGCAGCTGTGCTACTGTAAAGGAGGGTGTCTGTGTAGCATAGCAGCAGCTAGTTTAAAATGTTTGTAAATTCTGTTGCTCTTAAGGTTTTAAAAAGTTATACAAAATAATTTGTCTTCAAAACTAATTAATATCCCTCCATACTGTCACATTAAATACACGATGAAAATAAGGATGCAGCAAAAATCAAAAATCATTGTATTTCTAGAAAAAAAAGGGATCTTGCTGAGAGTTCTTTTGGATAGAAAACTGTTGAAAAAAAAGACAGGAGGTCTAATTTTAAACTCCGTTCTAACTGTATGCTACTGAGAGAGAAATAGCTGGGTTGTTCATTTCAGCCAGTCTATTTCTAATTCTGACTTATAATTAGTTTATAATTCTCTCCTACACCTTTCTTTTCATAATATAAATACTAAGAAAATATAAGTATTATCATTATTATTATTACTCATTCTTGTAGCATACACTAAAATGGTTCTCAATAGAAAAACTCTAACAGTTCGGAATACTGTTTAACATTTGGAATTTCTCTGCCATGGCAATGTAATAAAAATGTAATAACACAGTAAGACCTTTTCATCTATTTTATTACAAAGGGAAGTAACCCCTAAATCTGAAATAAAGATTTTCCTGGGCTACCACTTTCAGATCCGTTTTCCAGGAAGCATCCACATGAAAGCTATTACTATTTATTTACTTATCTAGACAATCAAGATATTTCACTCAAGTGTATGTTTGTGATTTAGATTGACTTTCCTCCATTTCAGTGATCTGACAACTTGATTTTCTTTTTTTTTCTTTTTCCATCAGCTCTATAATACTTTGTTGTTTTCTTCTTTGCAGCCCTTGCCGTTCAATGCAAGTCTGAGACAGATATAAATCTGTTCAAAGTGACTCACAGCAAAATCAAAAACACAACACTTAAGCCGAGATCATCAAGCGACAAACAAATATTTATCGTGTGACATGGCAAAGCATGCAAGAAATAGTTTTCTTTAGATGCAGCCAACTCTTGGATGGAGGATAGCAGCAGCTTGACAGAAAAGATTTGGGAAGGACGAATTGTGAAAAGGAAAATTTTAAACAACTTATGTGTTTGGGACTGGATCAGAAATTTTGATCTAACTTAGTACTCATCTAATTTTTTTTCCACAAAATGGGATCTAAGAATGCATAACTTTTAACGCTTACCTGGAGATCAGATCCCAGAAAGCAAAAGCTCTATATCTAGGAAAGGTAAAAGAGAAAAAAAAATGTAGTACGCTAAGATAATAGAAAACAATTTATTGAAGAACAGAATGATAGCTGCGTATTCTATGACCTTCCTTCATCAGCAACAAATACACCAAAAACACAGTCACTTTTGTGACTTTTTCAGATGGAAACAGTATGCAATGTACCTTAATAATTATGTTGACCTCTCTTAGCCCGTTGCTCTAAATAGCAATTTTCATTTGACACTGACCACAGATTCCCTCAAGAATCATAGAATCATAGAATCCTTAAGGTTGGAAGGGACTTTTGGAGGTCATCTAGTCCAAGCCCCTGCACACGTAGGGTGACCTACAGCATTGCATCCAAGTGGGTTTGGAAGATCTCCAGAGGAGACTCCACAACCTCTCTGGGCAGCCTGTTCCAGGGCTCTGTCACCCTCACTGTCAACAATTTTTTTCCTTAAGTTCCTGTGGAACTTTTGGTGTTTCAGTTTGTGGCCATTTCCTCTAGCCCAATCGGTGGCCACCACTGAAAAGAAGCCGGCCCCATCCTCCTCACTCCCTTCTTTGAGGTATTTATATAGACTGATTAGATCCCCTCTCAGCCTTCTCTTCTTCAGGCTGAACAGGTCCAGCTCCCTCAGTCTCTCCTCATATGGCAGATGTTCCAGGCGCCTGATCATCCTTGTAGCCCCGCACTGGACTCTCTCCAGTAGCTCCATATCCCTCTTGTACTGGG
>NW_010588948.1:0-38991 GCF_000705375.1 Tinamus guttatus | reverse complement strand
GGAGAGAAGAGAACACAACTTGGACACCCAAACCTTTGACTGCCATCCCTAGGGCTCTAAAATCTTGTTTGATGTTTCTCACTTCCCCCATGGTATTATTAGTGCCCACATGTAACAGGGGAAAATAGTTAGACACCTAGACAAGCCTTGGCAGTCTCTCTGCAAAATTCCTTATTCGAGCCCTTGGCAGACAATACACCTCTCTGGATAAGGGGTCAGGTCTACAGATTGATGCCTCCATGCCCTGCAGTAGGGAGTCACCCACAACAATCACTCGCCACTTCTTTCAGGAAATCATCCATCATAGATAGTTTCCTAATACATGTTTTGCCATGAGGAAATAAGTTTGGGTATTCCTGTCAGGAGCCATAAGACAATATAGAAGAGGCCACTGGAAGTCAGACCGACAAGAGGGAAGTGAGGAAAAAAAATATGGGTGTTCTTTCTGGGATTATTGTCTTCCTATTGTTCAAAAACATCAGATTTTTGATTGTTTAAAATGTAGTCATCTTGACTGACTATACAAATGTGTTATGAGAACATAGAATGTCAGGCAGATAATCTGTTGGTAGATTAGCCCTTAAATTGCTCAGGAACTATTAAGATGAACAATGTCTTCCAGTCTTTAATTATCATATTGTATTCCCAAAATTCCCTTATGCTGTTTTTAAAAATGTGTAATGAAGCACTAGCTGATAGAAAATTTATGGAAAACAACTCTTTCAGAGCATCTGTTAGAACAAGTTGCAATATAGAATATCTAAAAATATTATTCAGGCAATCATTCAGCCTTAATGAGAGACAGGTTTTCAGAACTGAGTGCAAGCAGAGGAATACATAGAACCTTCCCAGGTATTTTTCATGACCCAGATACTCTGGGGTAGCAGGTGCAAAAAAGATTCTCAGGTCTAAAATAACTTTTGTGAATTAATCTTCTTTTGTGAATTAATCTCATTAATATAATACTAGAGAAAATAATCACCTTCAGAGTTGCACTACTTTCTTAGCGAAACCCAAAATATACTTTTAAAATAATGTTTTAGCTTCAAAATAATGAAAATAAAACTAAATTATGAGATACAGATGAAACTGTAAATGTTATATGAAAAACTGAGAGTGCTACTTACACATTGTAGCAAAAATGTATAGTTAAGATTTTCATTCAATTATCTACTGGCATAATTCTTCTCTTAAAGCTAGAAAAATATAAAGATTTCTCTGCACTATATTTTTCTATAAATAATAAATTTTCATTAAATTCTACTCTGTTTTTCATTGGCTGATTAGTATATCATAGAATCATAGAATGCTTAAGGTTGGAAGGGACCTCTAGAGATCAACTAGTCCAACCCCCCTGCACACGCAGGGTCACTTAGAGCACGTGGCACAGGACTGCATCCACGCAGGTTTTGAAGATCTCCAGAGACGGAGACTCCACAACCTCTCTGGGCAGCCTGTTCCAGTGCTCTGTCACCCCCACTGTTAAGAAATTTTTCCTTTAGTTCCTGTGGAACTTTGATGCTTCCATTTCCGGGCATTTCCTCTAGTTCTGTCAGTGGCCACCACTGAAAAGAGGCCAGCACCATCCTCCTCACTGCCTCCCTTGAGGTACTTCTAGACACTGATCAGATCCCCTCTCAGCCTTCTCTTCTCCAGGCTGAACAGACCCAGCTCCCTCAGCCTCTCCTCATGGACACAATACTCCAGATTAGGCCTCACCAGGGCTGAGTAGAGGGGCAGGATCACCTCCCTCGACCTGCTGGAGACGCTCCTCTTAATGCTCCCCAGGATCCCATTGGCCTTCTTGGCCACGAGGGCTCACTGCAGCCTCATGGTCAACTTGCCGTCCACCACGACGCCCAGGTCTTTCTCCACAGAGCTGCCCTCCAGAAGGTCAGTCTCTAGCCTCTACTGGTGTCTGGGGTTATTTCTCCCCAGGTGCAGGACCTAAAAATATAAATATAATATAAACAAAATATAAAATATAATATAAAAATATAAAATATGATATAAAAATATAATATATAATATAAAAATGCACTTGAATACTAATGGATAAATGGACTAATGGATCAGACCCAGCCTAGTTCATGAAAGGCAGTGCATGTTCTCCCTTACCAACTGATCTACGACCAGGCAATCTGCCTAGTGGATGAGGGAAAGGCTGTGGTCTGCTTAGACTTCAGTAAGGTCTTTGACATAATGTTCCACTGCGTTTTCCTGTAGAAGCTGGCAGCTCATGACTTGGACAACTTTACTCTTGGCTGGGGGAAAAACTGACTGGACAGCTGGGCCAAGACAGTGGTGGTGAATGGAGTTAAATCCAGCAGGTGATCAAGTCATGAATGGTGTTCCCAAGGGGTCAGTGTTTGGGCTGGTCCTCTAATATTTTTATCTGGATGAGGGGATTGAGCGCACTCTCATCAAATTGCCAGACAACATCAAGTTGGCAGGAAGAGCAGATCTGCTTGAGGGTAGGAAAGGTTGAATTGATGGGCCGAGACCAACTGCATGAGCTTCAACAACATCAAGTGCCAGGTCTTGCACTTGGGGCACAACAACAGAGAGAGCGCTGCATAGCAGAAAAGGATGTGGGGGTGTTGGTCAACAGCTGGCTGAACATGAGCCAGCAGTGTGCCCAGGTGGCCAAGAAAGTCAACGGCATCCTGGGTTGTATCAGGAACAGGGTAGCCAGCAGGACCAAGGCAGTGATCTTTACCCCATACTTTGTGCTGGTGAGACTGCACCTTGAATACAGTTCAGTTTTGGGCCTCTCACTACAAGGAAGACATGGAGCATGCTGGAGCCTGTCCAAAGAAGGGCAACGAAGCTTGTGAAGAAGCTGGAGCACAGACCTGATGGTGGCTGAGGAGTGGCTGAGGGAGCTGCAGTTATTAGTCTGGAGAAGAGGAGACTCATGGGAGACCTTATCGCTCTCTCCAACCACCTGAAAGAAGGCTGTAGTGAGGCCAGGGTTGGTCACTTCTCCAGAATATTTACAGATAGGACAAGAGGAAATGGCCTCAAGTTATGCCAGGGGAGGTTTAGGTCAGACATTGGGAAGAATTTCTACACAGAAAAGGTAGTCAAGCATTGGAAGAAGCAGCCCATGCAAGTGGTAGAGTCATTGTCCCTGTCAGTGTTCAAGAAACATGTACATGAGGCATCTAGGGACATGACTTAGCAGGCATAGTGCTGAAGGGTTTACGGTTGGACTCGATGATCTTGAAGGTCCTTTCCAACTATAATGATTCTATGATTCTATGAAATACACGTTTCATAAAGATTTAAGTCTACATTTCAATGCACTGTGCTCTTAGACTTGGTTGTCCAGAACTTTGTTCATGTTTCCAATGTGTGGTCGAATTCATGAGCTGCTTGAAGTAGGGGTCTCTCTTGCTTTAGTGTTTATTTTCCAAAATACATTTCTACTCCGGCAAATGGCATACAGAAAGCATGGGATATAATATTCTTCCTGAACTGTCTCAGTATTTCTACTTGCAATTATTAGCTGATGCCGTGGCTTGATATTTTGTGCCATGGATTTTCAGTGGCATATCTGCTGAAATTTAAGATGAAGAAAAAATAGCAGTTAAAGTCTTGGTTTCAAATAAGTCAGTGACATGTCATCACAGTTCTGACCGATGAGTCATCTGTACCAGGAGAGAACTGGACCTCTTTACACTGCCAGCACACATTTCCTTCAAGGA
Organism: Tinamus guttatus; assembly: GCF_000705375.1. Next base: position 35,281 of record NW_010588948.1, on the reverse strand, counting down.
AAATGCTGATGAAAGGGGGAAAACACAAATTTCTTTACAGATTTAAGTTGGAATAAGCCATAGGTTGATCTCAGGGCTGAGGATCATGAAAACATTTCTGTGTTCCTAAGGATAAATATAGTCTGTCTAAATTCCTACTGATCTCAGTGTTGCATAGGTTTTGTCATATATTTTACACTTTAAGCACAAAGTATTAAAATCAGAAAAAAAATTCTAATAATAATTCTAAATAATTCTAATAATTCTAAAATAATTTAATTCTTGCACATTTCATTCTAACAATCAACAATTTCTTCCACGGGAAAAAAATGTTGTGCATTAAAGAAAGGGAAAAAAAAATAGTTTTATTGAATATAAAAGAACAGTTTTCAGTGAAGGCCGGATTCAACTGCCTTTGCTTCCTTGATATCCACTGTGAGAAAAATCAAAAGGAACTACTTTTGGTGATCCCAGGAATAAGACCTGATTTTGGAAAAAAAAAAAATTCTTGTCCACCCCCTGTCAGAATGTAAACAGATTAAAAAGAAATCTCCTTGAAGAGTCAGACATTGAGATTGTCTTCTGAGCAGGGGGGTAAGATCAATAATTCAGAAACACATGTACCTATATGTCAGCAAGATCTTTCCAGGTGAGGGTTCCTGTAGACTAGCGAACACACACCAGTGACACAATATATCAAGTTGATACAGCTTGAATCTTTTAACCTTCCAAATTTCTTAGTTTGGCTATATTTACCAATTTCTGCATACACAATATTCTTCCCTAACACCTTGTATATCTCTATACATCTTGCACTTTTTCTAGAAAAAAAAGATGCTAATATTTTGCTGAAACTAACACATACATTTAATATTAATAGAAATTCAATTTACTTGATGGGAGTTATATTTAATTTATACTTAGGTAGGTATGAAAGGCTTAAGACCGGTATATGTACACTTTTTTTTTTTTTTTTGACAGCTACATCTTCCTCTTAAATAATAATGATAAAAAGATGGTACTCCATGAAATTTTTCCTCAAAATTGAAAACATTTAAGCACATTCTTTTAAAGGAAGAACATTTACAATGAGACTATGGTAAGCTCAGAGGAAGATTATTATTTGTTGACCATGCTTGGTGAAGGATGTGCTCCTGCCTTAAAATGTTTACAAATTGAATCAGACAAAGAATGTCAGACCTTTTGTTTGTTCAAGCAATTCCTTCAGCTTAGTTCTTCCTTCCACCTGTTCCAGCAGTGTGCCCTTATCATTCACTGAAAATCCTTCAGAGCTTTTCCAAGCACTTTAGTCTCTGCTGGAATATGTTCACAGGGTCACAGCATGGTACGTTTTCTGATATGCTCTTGGTTTAATGGAGTTACACTATTTGACAGCATAAATTTCAGTCTCTGATTTTATGCATTTTCTGAATTTTACAAAAGGACTTCAGTGATTAAACCTTGACAGAATGCCCATGGCTATGAGTATCCTTAACTGAAATTTTAAATTAACATGCATATGGGACAAGTTAGATGCCAATGAATGTGAATGCAATATTCACTCATTCAAATTCTCTGAAGACAATATAGACTCAATAAAGAAATAAAATTGTACTAATAGATGCAGTTAGACATATCTGGTTTTGAATGAATTACTGGCTTGTCCCTTGACAGAATCTGTATTTATACCTGAAAACAAATAAAAAGATAAGACAAATCTCATATTTGACAAAATGGATGTTAGTTTCTAAGTGACCCCAATTTAGTGAGGATTAACCTTTCTAGTGCAAGCCAGCTTGTTACTGACAGGTATCAGTAGCATGTATAATGGCTAAAGCTGTGGAAAATATTAATACTAGTACTTCTATATGCATCCAGCTTTTTTCTTTGTCTTTTGATATTCTCCTTTATTTAAATGAAGAGAGGTTGACTATGACTTTTTCCTACCTTTTATTGCCAGAGCCCACATACTCCCTGTGTCAGCAATTACTTTTCCTGTCTATGTTGATTCTTGTAGCACCAAAAGAGATGAGATAGCCAAGGAAAATATAAATGCTGCAGGTATTAAGGAAGGGAGAAAAGTTTTTTTTCTCTATTTTTCTTTTTTCTTTTTCTTCTTATAAATGTTTATAAGAAAAAAAAAAAAAACCTTAAGGTTTATTCAGGGCCCAGACTGAACTGCTGAAAGAACTGAAGTCATCACTGAAATCATCATGTACCATATGGGGTGCAACATCCTCTTCGTCACAACAAAACAAAAATTTTAAAAAGAAATCTGTAGTGGGATGCATACAATGACATGAAAACTTTCCTCTTTTTACACTGCATGTCTGGTAAGTGTCTGGAAAATAAACATGTGGAAGAAATCAGTGTTTAGTATGTTTTCAGAAGCTGCTGGGATGCTGAGATGATAAGCATATTGCAAAAACTCTCACACAATAAATTCTTTGTGCTCTAGATACATCTTTCTAATTGTACCATTATATTATATCTTTATATTTTACATGCATTATCTTTGCAGTTTAAAGACTTATAAACAAAAACAAAAAAATGAAAATAACCAATTACAGAGTGTTTTACTCTATGAAAATATGTTCATTGCTTTTTTTCTTGTTTGGTATAATGTGATGACTGCTGTTTTTCCACGTCCCCATGACATACCTTGTGAGAGACTTTCTGTTTCTTTCTCTATTCATTTTCCATAATTTTGTTTCCATTTATCAATAGTTGCGCAGATAAGGAACTGGACATTAATCTGAGCACTAATCTCAGTTCATTGAACTTTACCTTATCTATTCTGGATAAATGAAAACATTTTCAGATGTCTGTATTGTGAGCGAGGGGTGGTCAAATCTGATTTTTAGTGACATTCCAGTGTGCATTATCAGATTATTACTGGCTTTTTTCTTCCACAATACTGAATGAGGTGTCTATTTCATAAATACTTAATTTACTCATCATGATTGATATTGTCCATGTTCATACTTCTTGTTAATGATGCTGAATGAAGTTGTCCTAATTTTCACTGGCTTTAACTGTATTCTAATGCGCTAAGCCTTGGCTTCATAGAAAAAGGTCAGATAAGCCAAAAGTTTAACTGAAGCCTAATTAAATCTTATTAGAAAAACAACTGGTTTGAGATTCCACATTCTTGAAATTTCACTGCAAAGTTGGGAAAAAAAAGACTCTTTGAAGCTTTGAAGCTTACAATATCATCTTGTTTTGCCATAAAGTTAGGTAAAATCTGTGTGTGTTTTATTGCAGTGCTTGAAATTTCACAGCCTGCCAGAAGATTTGGATAATTTACAACTGCAATGATTCAGCTCACAAACAGTGGGTGCTTTGAGAAAAAAAAAAAAAAAAAACACCTTTGCATTACACCTCTGGCTTTTGTCCTTGGCCATTCTTTACTGCTTTTCCCAAGCTATTTCTTCACGTTTAGTTGATAAATATAGGAAAAGTAATGAAAACAATGTCTTTTCTTTCATTTACAACAGTGTGGTAATATACAGAATAGTTTAAGTATACCAGATATTGCACTCAATTTTTGGTGTATGCACTCCATCATATTACATGCAATGATTTCACAGGACACATAAGATGTTTGAAAGATACCTATTCTACAGGTCTACACGTCCCATTCTCCCTTCTAGCATTTACTTTCATGGGTTCTTGGTTTTCCTCAGTTTCTCTTTCCATTTCCTCACAGTATAAGACAGGTAATATTTACCCTCTTGGTGTTGATTTTTTTGGTTTGTTTATTACGTTTACTATGTTTTGTTTTGTTTTAATGCTTGTTATTATTGCTTTGCCAGAAGAGGCAGTATTTTTAAGATTGGTACAGCTCTTCCACAATCAAAACTCCTGAGGACAAGGTTTTAAATGCATCAGCCATTTCAGCTGCATTAGGTTGAAGCTTGATAAAAACATAGGCTACAAATCAATAAACCACTTACAAATATTTACTAGAAAAAAAGAAAATTAGAAATTTCAATTTACTGACACTTTTGACAAACTACTGAAAATTATCAGATAATTATTTTAGAAACATTTTCAGATTTTATAAATGCAAACTGTTACAACTTTAGACAAAAATATTTGTAATGAATAAAACTTTAATATGTTGATAAAAATCATCAAATTGTTTCTATGTCAACCATACTTTCATTAAGCAAGCTAGCTGTCCTTTCATTTGTTTTTTTAACAGTGCAGCTAGTGTCTTTCTCATGTTGAAATTGTCTCCTGAATATGGCAATTTGAAAGGCAATGATATATTAAAAATTCTCTGTGCTATTTCATAGACTTCAGCATGGAGTAGTGAGTTCCTTTTAGGACCGTGCATAAATGCCTTTTCTTCTTTACAAATGATGCTAGTTATGACATTTACTACATCTATTCTATATAAAAGGAATATATACACCCAACTTATACATTCAGATAACAAATTGACTAACTGACATAGGCTTTTTGATAAACTCTTTCTCTGGAAAATCAGAAACTGCCCATTTCATGCAGTACAGGTTAAGGAATGCTATATTTCACTAACAAATTTATGACATATACCCACAACATTTTTCTAGAACTTAAGCAGCTTAAATGCTTTCTCTATTACTCTATGGAGCAGTTTACCTCTATTGCCTATAATTTTAAACTAGCTATATTTTCCAGAGGACTACTGGACAAATGCTATGCATTGAACAGCTGGGAAATATTTTGCAACAGATAAGATCAAAGACTATTGATATCCTGACTATGTACTGGTAGCTTAGTGTACTTGGCAAGATACTCAAAGTAAGGATGAGGTAATAATTTCATCATTCCATAGAATTAAAAATTGCGTTTACATAATAAATGAAAAAAATACAAAAGCATGTTTTTCTTTTATTTATTTTTTTCTCTAATAGCAAAAGGGATTTCCTATGTGGCATAGTAGTTGGTACATTATGTCTATGGCAAAACTGACTTTGCATAATGTTCACTATCCATTAAGGTTTTAAAATCCCTTTAAGAACTTATTTTCTCTTTGCATCCCCAAGTAATTTCATGCAGTCCTCATATTTTGAATTTTGCTGTTACCCCTGTTCTACCTAATGGATAAATGTTTCAAACCCTGTCTCTCAAAAATCCCATATGTAAAAGGCTAAGAAAGGCAATTATAAATTTCTATACTATGAATAGACTCCAAAAAGAAGTATTTACTAAAGATAAGTGGAACTCTAAACCATATGTTATGCTAGATGTGTGGGTGCACACCAGAGGAGAAGAAGCTGAAAGAAATGTCTTCTGTCAAAGAGAAATTTACTATAGCATTACTCAGCTATAGTAAATTACAAATGTGATTGAAGCAACTTCACAAAAGTTACTTTGTTCATAGTCCTCTTAATGTTATTTTTCCTATCAAAAAGAAGTTTTGAAATATTAATAAATGAAACTACTCATGGAAATTATGTATAATGAATTATCTTCAAAGCATAGAAATGCAGCTGTTAATTTTCTGTGTAAAAGGCAATTATAAAATTAAAAAGGTCAAAACATTACATAAAAATATTTTGTAAAGAGACTGATTTCTCATTTATTTTGTTAAATGACATTTCAGCCATTTTCATGTGTTTCACAGCGTTACCGAAAGTCTGAACTCAACTAATTCATGCAAATATAGATACTTAGGATACTTAAAGTGATCATTAAAGGCAATAACTATTCAGTATATCCACAAATTTTCAAAAGAATAAATTCCTTCATTTTTCATGGTTTCATTTCATCAATTTACTAAGAACATTTCACTTAAATGCTAAGAGATTTTGTAATAAAAATCAAGACAACAAGCTCCTAGGAGTTTATAGCACAAGACATCAATGTGACAAGTTGTTTGACATAGCCAGATCTCTGTGTCCAGATATCCGTACCTTATGGTACATGATTTTCCAACACGGACTGTTTTGCAGGATCAGAACTGTACCTATAATACATGAATGAGGGATGATGGAAAGGATGTGAAAAAAAGCAATTGAATAATATAAATTCATAATCCTAGGATTGTCTATTGTTTTTCTTTTCCTTTTATATTAACTTTCAAAAAGATTTTGCCAGCACTTCAGAGAGTAAAGTGCCAAGTTTATAGATCCTATAAGTGGAAGAAAGGTTTTTTGCTTGTAGGTCTGTGAATCAGTTGATGGCAAGGACAAACTTCTGCCAAAACTGTATATGTGGACCAACAGAAGTGGTCTATGCTGTGAACTCTTGAAGGACTGTGCTTTACTGGGCAACTTGAAGGAAAAAAAGAGTAGATATGACAAAAAGTGGGACAAAGCCTGGCATTTGAAGCAGACATTCTCAACAAGGCTGCATAAGCCTAGTTTCTCAATTGCTCCTAAGTCATGTTTCCATCCCTCTGTCATCTCAGCAGTCATCCACAAGATTCATCCCAGTGTTTCGATATTATTCATGTACTGGGAAGCTCAAGCTAAACACAGAACTCCTAGCATGTTTATCTCTCATTGCTGCAAGTGTTAACTGCTTACTCAGGTTCTACTTTCTTTCCCCTTGTCCTTTTCCTCAAAGCTGTTCCTAAGTCAACAATTTCCCACCAATCTGTACTATTCCATGGGGTTATTTCAACCCTGTGCAGGGCTTTGCATTTCTCTCCTTTGAACTTCATGAGATTTCTATTAACCTATTCATCTAGCTTGTCAACTTCTTTCTGAATGCCCTCCAGCAGGGACATGATTTAAATGAGCTACAAACATTTAACAAAAATAATTATTACAAACACTGAAATCAGATAATATAATAAAACAGTTACTTGCTTTTGAATATCATACGCTAGTGTATTTCCTAGCAGTCTTTTTCAACACATCTTGGGAAAAGAAAGATTTTTTGTGTGCAAGACACTGATATAAGGTTTATGAAATCTAGGTTGAATTTCATCTGTAACTGATCTTTTGTTCTCAGGCAAGTAATTCCTCTTTGTATGTCAGTTACGGGTACAAAATGCTGAACTCAATGTTTTATTCAGTAGGGTTCTGTAAAGTTAAATTCTCTGATGCATGGGAGGCAGCCAAACAACAAATTGGTATTGCATGGGTGAAATGCAAAGTTCATTGCACAGAGAATAGTTATGCAAATAAGATACTATGCAAATAAGCTACTGTGAATCCACATATCTATTAGTCAAACTCACAATCGTTTTCCTAAATACACACTTGCTCGTTAAAGTATATTACTTTTCAGGTTAAAGTAGGGGGAATACAAAGCTTTTGTTACTTATTAAGTCCAAGTTCTGTCCAAGATTTTTCTCTTCCCAGAAGTTTCTTTGCATGATATTGGTTAATTATAAACAAAATTTATCTAGTCCCTAGCAATTCCTAAAGCAAAAAAAGCTAGAGTGACATATTAAGCTAAATTCTCTGTAAACAAAGACCAACCTTAGGAAATTACAGACTTAGTGACATACAATTTTTTTGGATAGGTAAGGTTAGAGTCCAATGGATTAGTCATTCTTATGTTGTCACTCATTAATAATTTACAATATATGAAAGAAAGGAGTGACAATAGTTTAAAATCAGCAAGTTTTGTAGGGATCCTACAATATAAAGAGTTTCTGTGCATGCAGATATTCATCAATATCTACATATGAACATATGCATTTATCTTTGCATTAGGATATTTTATTAATCTCTTTAGCTAGAGCACATTTATTATTTGACATTGCATTTCTACATTTTCTTCTGGCTATATGTTTCAAGAAGTATGACTATCATTTGCTATTGCTTAAATTTCATGTTTCTTACTCTCTTCCAAACATTTGGAAAAAAATGAGGTAAAATTGTGTGTGTATGTGGGTGCATGTGTAAATAGATGGAGACAAAGATTTATTTGTCATATGTGATTTCTGACATCTTTGTTCAATCGTTTATATTAATATTTTTTCAGTGCTTTAGGGTTGCTCTTAGAGCAAATATGACTTGATAGTTTAGTGGAAAATGTCTATCAAGTACTGTTGCCAACATTTATCTTTTTTCCCCCAACATTTTAATTATTCATTTCTATGTAACAAGGCTGAGAGCAATGTCTGATGTCAAGTAAAACCTGCATTTGTCCTTTTGATTTTCTAATTAGTTTCTCTATTCATTTTACTGTGATATGCAAATACAGTACCTGATTTCTAGCAGTACCCTGATTAAACATGTTTCAGCAGCAATGTCCTTCTAAGTAACTACTGCAGTCAGTCAAATATGCTTCATTAACTCAAGTGTGGCAAGCAATATTTGAAATTTTAAGATGAAAAGAAGCCAGAAAATTCATCCATTTGTCTTAGCAGCTGTCTGGGCATGGTTTAATGACTAAATCAAGGGAACTGGAAACAGAAATACTTAGCAGTCTTTTGGTCTTCTGGGTTACCTTCTATTATTTGCTGTATGGCCTCTTTGAGAAAGCCAATTTTTATCACAGGTTATGGGTTTTTAAGATCAGACATATTCGTAGAAAGCCAAATATCTTAAATTTTGAAACCATTCCTTTAATAAGAGTGGAAGTGAAGACAACTTTATAAATAATCTATAATTTTAAGATTTTTAAATCTCAAAAAAAATCACATCTGGAATGCTAAATTCATTTGCAACAGTTGCAAAGAATTTAGCACATTTCTATGTGATATCTAGAGTAGATGGCATTCATTTAATCGATAGACAATTGGGTAACAAGTTCAGAGCTAGATGAAAGTGATAGATTGATAGTACAACTTGGAAAACAAGAAACAGGTAATTAATTATGTTCTATGTTTAAATGAAATAGGTGAAAGTATTAATATATTGCATGTGTATTTTAACTCGTCTATAAATAATAAAAAAGCATAATGAAGTATGGTTCTTTTAAAGAGATATACAGAATCCAGGTATGTGTTTTCAGGGAAAATCACTTGCTTACTATCACTTCTAAATACAGGTAAAGAAATAGATCTCCACTGATTTCTGTGTCCTTTGTATGAGCAGACACTGATCACGTGTTTAGCATTATCCTTCCTGATTAATTCTACTTGCAGATCTGTATGTTCTCCAAAGAAATAGTATTGATGGTTGCTTTTATTTTTTTTTAACTAAATTTTTTTGTAAGTGTTATTATCTTGCCACCTGATTAGACAATATTAAAATATTCAACACCTTAGTGTCTTTTCAAATGTGGAGTCTTCTTCTAAGCAGTCATTCAATGCAATGTCATAGAATGATCGAATCACTCAAGCAGAAAGGGACTTCAGGAAGTCATTAGTCTCACTGCCTTCTCTAAGTTTGTGAGGTCAAAAAAGTCTGCTCAGAGATATATAAAATCACATGTAGGAAACCTCCAGCAGAAAGGATTTGAGAAATCTCCATCAACAGATACCTCCCTGCTTCTCTGAGTAACTTCTTTAATGCTTGATAGTCCTTAAGGTGAAAAAGTTTTCCTTGTATTTGGCAAAACTGCCTCTGTTTCAATCTATGACTGCTTTTTTTCTTGTCTTCTTGCCCTGCACCTCACTATATAACCTGGCTTTTCCTTTTTAGTAATCTGCTCATAGGTACTGGCGGGCTGCTGTTATGTCACCCTCAGAGCTAAACAGGGAGACAGAGTGAATCACAGAATGGTTGAGGTTGGAAGGGACCTCTAGAGATCATCAAGTCCAACAACTCTTCTCAAGCAGGCACACCTAGAGCATGTGGCACAGGGTGGCATCCAGGCAGCTTTTGAAGATCTCCAGAGAAGGAGACTCCACAACCTCTCTGGGCAGCCTGTTCCAGGGCTCTGTCACCCTCACAGTAAAGAAGTTCTTCCTCATATGGAGGTGGAACTTCCTGTGTTTCAACTTGCACCCATTACTCCTTATCCTATCACTCGCCACCACCGAGAAGAGTTTGGCCCCATCCTCCCTACATTCTCCCCTCAAGTACTTGTACATGTTGATCAGATCTCCTCTCAATCTTCTCTAGGCTAAACGGGCCCAGCTCACTTAGTCTTTCCTCATAAAATAGATGCTTCAGTCCCTTAATTTTCTTTGTTGCTCTGTGCTGGACCCTCTCTAGGAGCTCCACGTCCCTCTTGTACTGGGGAGTCCAGAACTGCACCCAATGCTCCAGGTGCGGCCTCACCAGAGCTTAGTAGAAGGGGAGGATCACCTCCCTTGACCTGCTGGCAACACTCTTCCTGATGCCGGCCAGGATCCCCTTGGGCTTTTTGGCCATGAGGGCACATTGCTGACTCATGGTTAACTTGTTGTCAACAAGGACTCCCAATTCCCTCTCCATGGAGCTGCTTTCCAGCAGGTCAACCCCTAATCTGTACTGGTGTCTGGGGTGCAGGACCCTGCACTTGTTCTTGTTGACCCTCATGAGGTTCCTCTCAGCCCAACTGTCCAACCTGTCCAGGTCTCTCTGAATGGCAGCACACCTCCATTAACTGCTCTTCACAGGGCAAGTGGACCTGTCCCAATCACCTTGGTGGCCTTCTGTTGCACTTGCTACTGTTCATCAATGTCTTCCTGTATTTGAAAGTCCAAAAATGGATGTAGTAAAACAGATGTGGTCTGTATTTGAAAGTAACAAGGGTCTGAGTGGCTTTTTGCAGCCTGAGAACAATTCTTTCCATTAAAAATCTCAGCATTACATAACTTGTAATTCCAACCTGCTGACATTTAGGATAGGCCCATTCAGTAAACATCTGCTATTATTTTAATCTAATTCAGAGCTAACTGAAATGCATATGAAAACATAGTCTTCTGTAATCATAGATCCAGACATTCAACCAGTAAGGCTGCTCACAATACATTTCTCTAAGGATAAAATAGATTTTGTACAGATTGCTTTAAGAAGGCATTAGAAAGAAAAGAAAAATGATTTTTAGGGAAGGGCATTGCTTACCTCTAACGAGTAGCAAATCTTGTTTGTTCTGGAGACACAGGAGCTGACAGTTACAGTATTTGTTATTCGATCTTTCTAAGCTGGATCTTACCCTTGCAATCGACATCTCTTGGTTTTTATGGGGAGCCCTGTGGGAAGGGAGAAAGGTAACACAGCATTGCATTGAAATTCCCCTGCTTTTAAGAATAATAGTTGAAAGAGTGGTAGAAATGTGAAGAAAAAAAAATGTCTGGTGTGTATTTGCAGTATTATAAATCACCTTAGAATGTCAATTTAAACATTTCTTTAACATCTTGCTTTTCCAAGATTTTAAAGCTTAACTGCTAAATGCATAGTGTATTTTTCTTTCTAATTCCTTGCTTTAACAGAATAAATTTAAACCTTTAAATTACGGAAGAATCTGAAGGCATAATTAAAAATTTGAAGCTGCTCAGCCGGGGATTAGAAAACAAAGAAATGAGCAACAAACAGATAAGTAAACAAGCAAATAGAACAATCCAAATTAAAATGAGACAAAAAAAAAAAGAAAAAAACCCTCTCTTATCTTCTATGTCTAAAGGAGACACTGGTGTTAAAAACAAACTTGATTTGCCTGTCTGTGAGAGGTGATCACTTTGGTCACTGGAATGTTTTTGTCATTTCTTAGTAGATTAATGTTAGTAGGCCCTGCCTCCCCCCCAAAAAATCCTAGAGCTGGCCTGCCTATCCTTTTGATAGTAGTCATACAGAGTAGAATGCAGATCATAATGATCTACTGATGAACACAAATAAATTATTTTTCGAATAACTTACTAGCATGTCTTCATGCATTTTCTTGCTTTTAACAGCTGATTCAATGAAGGTGCTATATTATACTTTGAGCTCTGGCACTTTTGTCTTTGCAACTTTATAATACAAAAGTATTGTTGATAAGGTTATGTGAACAAAGTATTGAGAAACACAGCCAAGAAACCTAATTATGGGGTTGTAGATTTATGGGATTGTAGATTTGTGGGATGGAGATTTGAGGCTGAACATCAAATAAAAGGGAAGTTGGAAGCTGGATGTGAACTCTTAGCACTCCAGCTTGCTATTTCTTCTCAGCTAGGCCAGTAGTTCTTGTTACTGTTTCCATGGAAGCTGAAAGTGAAAAAAAAAAACAATTTTGATTCTCCCTCAAAGGACTGTCTCCCCTATCCTCTCCCTCTGCCTCACAGACCTTTAAATATCCTATTGCACTGAGACTGAACTTCTTAAATTTTTATTCTTTAAAATTCACTGCTTTTGTAGGAAGACAGTGATGTTTTCCAGCCATGCATACTATTTGGATATGCATCTTCATTTATAGATACTGTTTTTGAGAGAGCAATGGACTAAGACCATTCAGGTGATTTCATACATAGCCCTGCACAGCCCTTAGAGATCTTCAGTGTGTACTGACTTGCTCTGAATGAAGTGTTCGTAATGTATAGTATGCTAAGTTGTAATTTCAGTATAAGACTGTTGGTAAGTTTGAATTTGAAGATAATTGCTTCAGTGTTACAATATAATCATTGTCCTATCCTTTACAGTTCATAGGCACATTTGCCCACTGAATGTTAAGTTTTCTTCTTTCAGAAATAGGAAGTAGACTCTTGAAAGATGGAGGATGCTTTAACTAGAATGTATTTTTCTGTTGTCAGAAAAAAAAATAGATATAAAGTAATACAGATTGAAAGGATTAAAGTAATTTCATAATTTTAACTATAAATAGAAGTAGATGGGGTATAAGAATTCTTTTCTAATTGAATTTCTTGACTTTCTTTTTTACTCTCAAGGGCTATCTAGTTCCATGTGATACATGTATGTTAGTCTGTTTCTGAGCTCTGCCCTGGACCAAACTGAAAAGTTCTCTGACTGTGATAACCCTGGCATGAAATAGAGGACAGTCATGCTCTCATCCTACTCTGTATGAAGTGGAGAAATGATCTCAGCCAGAACTGAATCCTTTCAAGTATGGTTCCTTTACAAATATTACCCAAGGACTCAGACTTTTGCTTATCAATCTACATCTCCTGTCTAATCCTCACTGATATCATGTGGAATTTATGAAGTGGGCACCACATTTCTGTACCTTTTTATGAAGAAATGTCAGAAGCAAACAAAATTCCAAGGCAAGAGCAGTAGGGGCCAGCTGCGGCAAGAGCTATGCTTGCATTGGTAGCCTTAGCTCTTCAGAAAAGAAAAACTGCTTGTTTGTTCAGAAAGGGTTTGCCATTAATCATGTCTGATATCAGCGCTGAAAAATAAATCTCTGACATAACACTTCTACTTCATATGAGGAAGAATGACAGTTTTCATGGATGACTGAATATAAGGAAGACTAGGAGTTAGGAAAGAGAGAAACAAAGGGAATAAAAGACAATTGTTCTTGTCCTCAGGAATTGAGGAAAGCAATACATATAAGCCAAGATCCTGTCATCTTACACATGTTATACTATCAAGGGTGCCTTCTTTGACCTCTCTTCCATCTCAAAAATCAAGACACAAAAGTGATGGGCGATACAATGGACAATTGTTATGATGCATCCACTCCTGACAAATATGCTTTCCTAAGAACTCATGTGAAGCATGGAGGGTGCAGCAAAACACAGGAGCGGGGCAGGGGTCAAGGACACTGCCATCAGATTTCTCTGTGAGCATTACTGAGTGCCACAATGCTGTGGCTAGTGCACCAGGGCACTCACATTCAGGCCAGCAGGAGCTGAAATCCCATGGTAAACCATGGTTGTGGAGGTGGGACTGCATGACATGAAGGAGCAGAACCTTGCCAGGAGAAGAAAAATGAAGATGCATTAGTAAATATTGCTGACATTAAAAAAAAAAAAAAAAGATTCCTAAATCATGTATTAGGCTAGTTAAGGTGCAACCTGAGTGTCACTAGTCATCCAAGTTAAGGCTGAAGGGCTTTAGGCCCTAGCTAGCTGGCAGCTGAATATGACATTCCAAGATCGTGACTTCAAGTCTCTCACCTAAATCCCATAGATATTATGCACAATTTGGTTCTGAGATAAATGCACTTGATGAAGAGAGTCCAAATTACCTTCTGGTTCAAGACCTTAACGTGCAGCAAGGGTCCAGTCATCACTAGCCTTCATGATGCTGATTGGATGGTCAGACAATACAAATGCTTTTTACACAAATGCAGGGAAAAGATCAGCACTCATGTCCTTGAAAACTGTATCACAAATTTATAGTGAATATTTTGGCATTGTTCTTTTTTTTATTTACCTCAAATTATTAAATGCACTCATTTCTGACAACGAGGCAGCTAAATAAATAATAAAAAAAATTAATAACAAAAAGAGTATAAAAATTGCATACAAAACAGGTTTCATTGGATCCACTTTTATGAAAAAAAAAGAAGAAAGAGAATGTCCTAAGCATTTTTTTTTATCACTGCTCCTCCAAATTATCTCCTTTAATATGATGTATTTACAGAAAACATTAGAAATGCAATTCAATAGATAGGGTACTCCAGGTTTTAATGATCTTCATTGCACTTAAGGTCCCAACAATATGTGAGTCACATAGATACAGGCTGTATTTCTTTCATTAGTAGTTATATATCTAATACATAAGTTTGGGGCATTTTATGTAAACATATTAAAACACAAATGCTTGCTTTTCACTCCCCTCATATCGATGGGAAGAACAGCATTTTTTGCTATTAAGAGACCGACAGCAAGTAAATAAATAACTTTAATGCTGTTTTACTAACGTAAATTTGTGATGTCTCATGAGGATAAAACTACTTTCAAATCAAGTAACTAGCCAATGATGTACTTGATAGAGGCATCCTGCAATAAAAATGAGGTCTAGATGCTGTTGCCATGGGTCAAAAAAAAATGATAGAAAGAAAATCTCAGATGTGGGGAGAGTAGGAGGAAGGCAGTGCAGAGTGGCAGTTGCGACAGAACTCATATGCAATTCTTCTCCAAATGTAAGGTATAAATTCTTTTTCTCTGTTTTTCCTGACTTTGCTTTGTCTTCTTAAAATGCGAAGATTGAAGCCTCTGCGACTCTTGAAGTGGCTTTCTTTCCTCTTTTTTACTTCTTCGCCCTTTTTAAATACGTATTCACTGGGCACACTGAGGTCAGAAATTTTTGATCTTCAGTATTATATGAATACTGCATTGCTACTGTCAGCTTTGAATCATATTTCAAGAGAAGAAAGGAGAAGGAAAGAAATTCAAAAGTTCTTTCATTCAGGAATCTATATAAAATAAAGAGGATACAGATACGACAGCTCTGCTGGGGTGCAGAGTTCATTGTCTGAAGATCCCATCTACGGCGCAAATAAAACAGAGTAGTGCAATTTCTGCAGTCAAATCAAGGGAACTAGCTTAAGCACCAGAGAGTGTAAATAAGGTCATTCATGACACTTGGAAGTAATTAAATCTTTGGAGATTAAAGCTAATTTAAACTAAAAGCATCTAAGACATTGAAAAGGAAGCCTAGAGTAAACTTGATGGAGGGAAAATGTTTTTTAAATAAAAGATACTCTGAAAGAATAATCTAATCATGTTGCTGCCCTAAGGGCTGTTTCAGAAGCAATTATAAGGGAAATCAACACATTGCAAAAAAAAAAAAAAAAACAGAAACTCTAATGAATCATAAGTGACAGAACCAGGAAGGACTTTTCATGTTACACATTCTGATCCTCAGCATTTTTAGTAAGACTCATTACTGTTTAATCTAAACTAGTTCCTAATATAGACAGTCTTGATTGTCCCATTTTTTTTAGCAACCTATTAGTGTTCTTGACTGCTTTTGCTGTTAATAACCTTGTTTTTATTTCCTTATTCAGCTCAGAATTTTCTTTATTTAGCTTTTGGTCATTGTTCTTTTCCCTGTCAAGTTCTGAAGATGTGAACAATTCCTTTTTTTGATTTGCATTGTTATACTGTAGGATCACACACTTCAGGCACCGATCATGTCTTAATATTGATTGTACGTTCCTGAAGTGTGTCATATTTAGCTCCGTCAGTCTCTTTATATTCAGAACACTTACATCACTTTTCAGACCTTTAATTTTATTTTCCATTATATTTCTCATATCTTTCAAACTGTGAAGAGAATAACTCAGTGTGTGAATATGAACTTCATGCATAAAAAACTCTGTAATATAGTGGCATTACCTTTCTGTACTTAAACAGAGCATTGGCCTTTACTTATAGCAGCATCACACTGAGAATTCTGATTTGCTTGCTGTATCACTCCTGGGGATTTCAGAGCCTCAGCAGCTGTAGTTTGTGCACATCCTATTTAGCTTTGTTCCCAACATCCCATGACACAGAGAGAGGTTTGCAAAGTAACGCATGCAGGAAGTTTTTGGATGATGTGCATCAGGGCTCACATGGATTACAGCTTAAAGAAGAAATAGCTGCCGCATCACTGGCTTGGCGGCTCTTATTGCACACCACTCCTGCTGCAAGTTAGCTAAACTTCGCAGTGGGCAGGCTGACGTCCTCCTTATGCCTCTTGGGAGAAGCAGCTCACGTCTGCTGAGCTCCCACTAAAGCTGCCGTCTTTTACAGAAGTAACATACCCTATGCAAAAAGCTGTTCTCAGCACCCGCTGAGGTTCAGTTCGGAAGTCAGCGGTGAAGATGTTGTTCTATGTTAGTATAATACCTAATTTATTTTTCCCCAGAACAAAATCAGGGTTTTGCAGTGGAAAAAGGTTCCATTAGGAAAGAAATAATAATTAATAAAAAAAAATGACAGTTGTTCTTCAGAGGATAAGTCTGGTATTATTTAGTGCATACAAGTTTCTGCATTCAATTCCCAACATAGCTATAAATTTCATAACAGTATCATAAGAAAGAGAAAATATCAGGGAATAATAATAATTCTTATGTATTCACCTTTTTCCTTTCTTTAATTCTGCATGATGTTACTTGCCATGTTAACTCACTGAGATGATTCATTCCAGCATTCATATATAGTCATTCTTTGTTTTGCAATAAAATACAAACGTGTTCAGGTAAAAGAAGAGCAGTTCAAATAAACTTGTGTTTCCTAGGCAAGGAAAGTGAGCAGCAATCAGCAATGTGAACAAACATCTAATTTAAATCACACAATATCAAGGGTTTGCTGGGAGAGATATTAAGTACTATCAAGAAAAATGCAAATACATCTGAAATTCAAGCTGAGACTAGTCCTTCCCGTATTACTGTATGCTTGAAAATGCTCTCAGATATGTAGAAATTAGTAGTAGAAGCTAGTGTCTTTTGTAATGAAATGTTTTTCTTTTTAAACTTCAATGAAGATTATGGTCCTGTAGTTAAATGCATAATCTGAAACTATTTTTTATTGTTTATTTATTTTCTAAAATGATCAGGATTTGAAGGTATGAGAAAAAGCAAGAATGTGCATTTACTTACCGAAGCTAGGTAACAGTCACGACACAGAACATCTGCATATACTGAATAATGATTAGGAACACTAACTTCTATGTGAAGCAAGGGTGGAAGGTGACTCTAAAAGAATGTGTATCTAATAAACAGTTCCTTCCCATTCAAATCCCATGGTTTAAAAATTATTCAGAAAAGGGAACTCTGACATTATGGATGTGATTGCATTGTTTTTCTGTTTCTGCCCTGGAAAAGGTGCCCTCTAACACCATCCCAACAAGAATCATCCACCGTATGTGATTATGCAGGACATCTCATTAATTCAGATGTTTTTAACTTGAATAAATAAACAAACAAACAAATAAATATGACTCAGGATGACAAGTAGCCCAACAGAGACTCTAGCTGAAGGTTTGTGTGGTATAATGCAGCTAGTCTTCTCAGAAGGAATCTGCCACTCTGTATCAATAAAGCTAGGTGGCAGGGACCACTCCCCGGGATGGATGCACTTAGGAGAGTTGTATCTGGAGAATAACCCTATTATCATATGTAATTATTCTTTCAACCATGAGCTATTACTTGGAAATTATTATTTTTTCAGATGATGAATTAACTTGAAGTAATAGAATTGTCCTCTTGCACATTCAATATTCAAAAGCCTAAATAGTCAGATGTGAGTTGTATTTTCATAGCATTTTTCTGCCTTTCTCTGAAAGCAGCACTGAACAAGCTAGCTTTTTAATTTTTGACAAGTAAGATTTTAATTCACTGCTGAACTGAAGCATTCTATGTCTTACCAGTTTCTGAAATGGACTTTTCGCAAATATTAAGATGTATTTATGCCTTTTATTCAAGGCCCTGTTATCAAGTGCTATAGAATGTCACTTCTATTCAGAAGGATACTTGCCCTTTTTTTTGATTACTTTGCTGATAATTGTGGATTGGTTCTTTGTTCTGCATACCAGTAATGATTCCTTTCTCTATGATGATTGAAAACCTAAAAGAAAAGCCAATTAAAAGTATTAAGGGAGATGACAATTAAAAGTTATTAAGAGTTGTTTTTAGCTGTAATGAGATAATCATGAGTCATTTTTATGATGCTATGACAATTCCATTCACATTGCCATATGATAAATTGTTACTTCTCTTAATCAAGGGAAGTTCAACATATGAATAATTTATTTAAATCTATTATCGCACTACAGTATAAAACAGAGATCCTAATACAGTTAATGGTCCTTCAAGACATCTATGCAATTACAGCTTTTCTTGATTTTAAAAACTTAACTATTTTAAGTTGTTTAAGGAATAAAACAGAGGAGCCTTGATTTAATTTTTGATTGTTTTTTAAGTAGCAGAACTGGACCAAAAAATGATTTTCTGACTTTCTATTTACTCTTAGTTTTGTTGCATTTTCTTCACTCTTCGCCCCAAAATTCTGGTCACCTGAAAAATCAAAAATAAATTAATCAAAAGCAGAATATATTTAACTATCAACTTTTGCAAAGTAATTGATTTTGAAATTTCCTGAAGTGAATTGTCTGAATTGTCATTCAGATTATCCAGTTCTATTTCACTGTGAGTTGTGCTCTAAGTCACAGCTAAGAACTCAACAACACATCTGATTCAGAGCAGCAAAGTTTGCAGAGTTAAGTACAGCTTAAAAGAGATTTTCTAAGGGAGAGGTTTGCAAAGGCATCCATAGATGCTTATTTTATATCATAAAATCTCAGTAGCTCTTGTGGAATATTGATTACCTTGGAGAACAGGAAATTGATGTTCTAAACTGTAACTCCATTAGGCTTCGTGGTAGTATTTTTAACTTTTTTCTTTTTGGGCAGTGGGTGTTTTTTTTCTGCCAGAAAGGAAGGAGTCAAAGTCGAAAAAGAATCTTGAAAGAGGATATAGTTTTTTGCTATTTTGTAAAATCTAATACAACTTCAAATATTATTATCTACAATTCAGCAAAGAATATCAAAGATAAAAGTGACTTTTATACCTACCTTTCATCAGGGTCAGTGTGAGTTAGATGGTCACCTTCCATTACTACTTTGAAAACCTTTGCTTTTGATACCTAACCTTAATTTTCAAGAGAAAGCAATCTCCCAAGGGAATTAAAATCCTGTTGCTGCTGCTGCTGCTGCTTCTACTGTCATGGGTTGAGACAGAGTTAAAAGTGGTTACAGTGGTAGAGTCCTAGCCCATTTTCTGTGAGACAAGAAATTAAAATACAAGAAAGGACTACTGCCAAAATAGTACTACTTGCCCTGCTTAGAAACCTTTTAAAATAAATGTTTATTTGAAGAGTAATAAATACTGATACAGGGGGCACTGCATTATACCCTTTCTTCACAAAGATGACTAGATGCCTTTCAAAGTCAAGGGCATTTCACTAGAAAGCTTATACCTCTTTTCTTCAGGCCGAACAGAAGCAGGCTTCTTCTTTTAAAGACACAAGATTTCACTTTTATTCTTGTAAATCTGCCATCTTTCCCGAAT
The DNA here is from genome assembly GCF_000705375.1 of Tinamus guttatus. The sequence continues at coordinate 15,538 of NW_010588948.1, read as the reverse complement.
AGTCAATTTACTTATTTGAACATTCAGTAATTAATGCTTTCATTACGACCTTCCATGCCAGTATCCTAACAAGACTGAAAAAAATAAAACCAAAATCAAAATGAAGTGCAAAAATTCTGGAAAATTATTTTTCTTTTCAAAAGACTTAAACTTTGCTTAGCCCAAGGATGAAGTAATTTTGAAGAATTAAGGCAAACTGGATTGTGATTTTATATTACCGTGAGAAGTTAAACTATTATTCTGGCATTTCAATTCTTTATCATTCATTTCACTGTCAGCTGTTATGAAAAGGTAATAAGCATCTAAAATGAAGATAATAATTTTACCATGATTTTCGTGTTGTTAAATATGTTCTTTACAAGAACACCTATGAGAAACAGAAGGCTGAAGGTGAAAGGCTGGAAAATATATAGGACTGACAATTTGACTAGCATCTTTCTCCTTAAGTCACTTTTCAGAATAGAGCTGAAGTGTGCAAAAAGTAAAATACTGTATATGATAGGTGGTTTGTTTGGTGTATTAGGTAAAACATCTTTTTATCTATATAGATATATACGTAACTTACAGCTCCTATAGTAAAGTTTCAAGCAAAAGGTTATCAGTGACATTTTAGTGCTCTAAAGGTATGCATTTGTCCCATGTGTGTTCCCCAACTTCCAACCATTTTAACCTTGGGAGAGAAATCACAATTTCTATGTTGTCCAGCAGGCAAACTGAATAGAGAAAGCTGCAGTCCCGGTGACTAAGCATGCAACTTACCTGTATCCCAACTATGATGTGAGGTTTTACTCGCACAGAGTTTCTTTTTACAGAAACCCAAGCACATGAAAAGAGAGGAAGTCATTCATAATTTAAGTAGGCCTGGGTGATAGAGGCCCAATACTTTGGATCGCACACAACACAACTGATTTACAGTAGCAAATAAAAATTGCAGAGTTAAGCACAATGTGAGAGAGGTTTTCTAAGGGAGAGGGCTGCAGTGTGAGCTTGACCATTCTTAGAAAAAAGAATATAAGAAAAATAATATTTGGTATGAAAATATTCTTTTCACATAGCAGGTGCCCAAAACACAGCAAGTGCCCAAAACCATATCCTCATCTAAACATGGCTTTAATAATCTGGGAGTTTAAAAGCTGTCTTCAGAGCTTTATTTCTGCTACACGTTTCATGTACGAAATTATTTTACCCATTGCTCTCAGTTGTTCACTGTGATATTGGGTTCTAATTGCGTTCCTTTTTCTACTCCATTTTCTCGCTTCTCCTTATTCTCACTGAATTTGCCAGTTTATTGCTGCAGAAGAATGGACACAGAATGGATTATTTGGCTTCCAGATCTTTGATTTGGCTTTTAACTATTCCTTCTGACTATTTTATGTTTCTTTCTTTTCCATGATCACTGATTCCTCCCCTGACCAGCCTTCTCATCCATATGACTATAATCTGTATATCTCATAGTTTCTAAGTCCCTGAGACTGTTTTGCCCCTACTGCATCATCCACTTCTCCTTTAAATCCCTCTGTTTTGTCAGCTTATCCCTAACTACTGGCCATGTCTGATCAGATTTTGGTTTTACTTAGAACATCTTTCTCAGATCAGTAGAATATAACCTAACAAGTTGGTGATAAGGGGGGAAAAAGACATTTCCCCTCTGGTCTGAAGGATCAGTGCTAGAAGTTTTAGATTCATATTCATGGTTAAGTAGCTTCCTTCTTACTTCAAGAACTGGACATTCTTTATACATGTTTAGGACTTTCATGAGAAGATTATTTGTTCAAAGTGTTCAGCTCCTCAGACACAAATCCATAGGAAATCAGATTTTATTATTTTCAGTTTTTGTGTAACTACTTGTTAATTATAGCTTATTAGAATTACTCTATTAGAAATACTGAATTCAGATTTTTAGATATTGATTTTCAGACTCAAATGTCAACTGGCATTCTTAGCTGATATGCATGTGTAGGTTGCTTATGATCACAGTTTGTCAATGTTTTTTCATGCAGGCCGTGTCAGTACGGTTGGATTTTTCCCTTAGATTTTTATTTTATTTTTAAATAATGCAGTGTATGTATGCACTCTTCTCAAATGGCAACTTTCCTTCTGAAAGGAAATACATTGGGAAATAAATACCTCATTTTAGGACAGACATTAAAACTTTCTCAGAAAACATGCAATTCCACTGAATAGAAGAAAATATAACTTCTCACTAAATCCCTACTAGTGAAGTTTTCTATATATAAACTTCTATAAATATATATGTTTGTATATATGTATACGATCTCTTAATAGTTAAAGCCTCAGGTTTGATGTTATATACAGTATTTCCTTCCAATTACTTCAGGAAAAAAGAAAATTAAATACCTAAGGAAGGTAATCACTATGGATCCACAAACAGATTTTGTTGTTTGCTTTTGTGTTGGGTGTACAGTAGAAAAATTTATTTTTCCATCCTTCTGTTCATTCCACTTGGCAGCTGAACTTTCAAGGGAAAGTTACCTAGGAAACAGTAAGTATTGTTTTTGGAATATTTAACAACCAACTCCTAATAGCAACCAAATCCTAATAGTCCAAAGAAACAGCAAGCCTGAAACTTAGACGATTTCTCCATCTGTGTTTCTGAGTCTACTAGAAATGGCTTTCACAGAATGCTTGTCTTTTAATTTACAAAGCAGTAAAGATTAGAATTTATATTCCCTTGTCATTGCATTTATTATTAGTTCTTACCTGAGGTTGTTTCCAGTCTTAGGCTAGCAAATGTTTGTTTAAAACAAACTAGAATTGATTCAACTGACAAAACTGACAGGTCCATTTCAGAATATTTCATAGCTACCTAAAACTGCCTGTTTAAGCAACAAAACTTCAAATATTCAAACAGATTATAAAATATGGGGGCTATCTGTAGTAAGAAAAAATGTGTCTTGCATCAGAACTTGCTATCAGTTTCTCAGGTCTCCAGGTCACACTACTCTAATAATTCAGTAACTGTGAATATATTTCATTCCAGCTGGAATAATGATGTGGCTTGCTGAAGGCAGTTTTAATCCGAAGGAGGAGGGGAGGAGTCAGATAAAGAATGTTTCATATTCACAGTCTGCTTAATTCATTTTGCAGTGCAAAGGTGCACATTCAATTTAATTCCACCATGTCCAGTGAAAGTGATGAGAAGAATTTTATCAGACTTCTTCTAACTGAAGCATCAAATAAACATTATAATGAATAATTTTATTTGCATGGCACAGACCAAACTTCTCTGTGTTGAAGAAGCTATGGTTGGGGCTGAAAAGCCAATATACATTAAAATAGTCTGAAAAGTGCATACTAGCTCCAATTTATATGAATGATTTTCTTGAATACTCATTCATGATTTGATGTCTGGGACTCTGCAGAAGTTATGGATCTTCCTCTCCCTACTGATCTTGCATCTTTTTCAGAGTCTGAAAGTGTACTTTAAATGAAAGAATCATTAGGTTTTGCTTTTAAGCTCTTTGCGTATATTCATCTAGATATAAAAACAATCACACGGTTTCATTTTCCTCCCAGATAAAACACATTTCAGAACCAGAAAGCTACACAGAAACAGAATAGTCATGTTCTGGTCAGTTTTATGGCTGGAAAGCTTTGTCTACCTGCATAGAACAGGAAGAAGGACATTAGGAGGAATATGTCTGTGACTAACCTATCTACTGCCCACTTCTGAGTTTGTGGAAAATATCTGTACAAAGATATTCCTTTTTCATGACCACTCTGCCCCTGACAGCAGAAATTCCAGTTTTTCCTACTCTCTTATTGAAGCTCCTATCTCTTATTTCAGTAATATAATTTTGAAGGATTGCTCTACTGATTTTTCCTCAGGATCAATTCAACAAGGCCAAGTGCAAGGTTCTGCACCTGGGGAGGAATAACCCCAGACACCAGGGGGACTGACCTTCTGGAGAGCAGCTCTGTGGAGAAAGACCTGGGTGTCATGGTGGATGATAAGTTGACCATGAGGCAGCAGTGTGCCCTCATGGCCAAGAAGGCCAATGGGATCCTGGGCTGCATTAAGAAGAGTGTCTCCAGCAGGTCAAGGGAAGTGATCCTGCCCCTCTACTCAGCCCTGGTGAGGCCACATCTGGAGTATTGTGTCCAGTTCTGGGCTCCACAGTATAAGAGGGATGTGGAGCTGCTGGAGAGAGTCCAGCGCAGGGCCACAAGGATGATCAGGGGCCTGGAACATCTGCCCTATGAGGAGAGGCTGAGGGAAGCATCAAAAGTTCCACAGGAACTTAAGGAAAATTTTTTTAACAGTGAGGGTGACAGAGCACTGGAACAGGCTGCCCAGAGAGGTTGTGGAGTCTCCTTCTCTGGAGATCTTCAAAACCCGCTTGGACGCAGTCCTGTGCCACGTGCTCTAGGTGACCCTGCGTATGCAGGGGGGTTGGACTAGATGATCTCTAGAGGTCCCTTCCAACCCTAAGCATTCTCTGATTCTCTGATTCTATGACTCTCTCTGATCCTGTTTTAACATAGCTTTTTTGAATTGGTCCAAAAGCAAACAACGTAAGGGTAGGCTTACTTGACTTACTTGACCCTAGTCACTGTATCTCTCTTTATCACCTATGCCCTAGAGATTAACTCTCAGTGAATTTGGGAAGCCCAGGAGATCATCAGTGACCATTGCTACAAGATGGAAAGGTAAAAAAAGAAAAATGTTGTTTAATAAGAGTACAACATGAACCTCATAAGCAAACAGTTCATACTCACTTTCATGAACATTGGCCAAGAAGATGGTGACCTTTTGTAACATGGAGCACATACAAAACTCCCCTCTGCAAGGCCCCTGTGGCTACATCTGTACTGCAAAATTAAATGTGCGCAGACACGTTTCCAGACACAACCGCTCACGGGGACACAGCAGGGGTGTTGCGTTAGGAAACTCTTTCAGCCTCCAAAGCAGTCAGCAACAGTCCCTGAGGTGCTCAAATTTCTGAGCCTGTGCCTGAGAAGTGTGCGGGAGAGTGCTGGTTTACACAGTCCTGAAGCACGTCAGGCACTGTGCCCATCATCTAATGGTACAAACAAGTGAACCGCAGTGTCCAGGAGTTTAACCTCACTGTGGCTAATTCACTAACCCAGACATAGCTCAAGGACATACTGCTGCCACCTGGGTCACCCAAAAATTTGAACCTACCTCAGCCCTAACTGAGCAAGTGAATCCCGCACAGGTATTGTATTCAATGGTTAGAACCTCGGTGCTCCTGAGGATCTGTCTGGATGCCCAGCTTTGACAACATGCAACTCATGTTCCTCCTATCAGATGTCTAGAGACTGATTTACAAACGAAAGCCTCAGCATAGATGCAGGTGCTTGAGGCTAAATTACAGAAGATTGAAAAATAAGACTCCCTAAAGCAAGACTGCAGAGGCTGAAACAAGCAATTCCTAGCTGTTGTTTTCTTTTTACAGATAAATTATCTCATGCAAATCATTAACCAATGTGGAGAATAGGAATAAATAGGCTCTCAAGGAGGCCATATTACTACAAAAATTAGACAAGTGGCAGGCTTGCTTCCTATTTTTATTTCTTGTTCATTGCACTAATAAAACATGAGCTTTCCGAAGAGAGGGCAGTGATTCGTATCTAGATTTACACAAAATTTAGAGGAATCAAATTGCATGTGGTTTACTTAAATAACACATTTCATTCTTAGCATCCCTTCTCTGTGTTAATAACTAATAGAATACTAAATTTAATTGAAAAGGAAGTTCTCTCAGAGCAGACAGAGCAGATTCACTGAGGAAAAATTTCTCCTCATGCTGCTCTTCTTAAATATTAAGAATATTGAAAGAATATTCCAAGCCAGTGGCAGCTCCAGATCTTAAATGATCTTGTTGTAAGGCCCTGCCAGCTCTTGCCCACCCCTGGACACATCTCAGCACTGCCCGGGGCCATCAGACCCTGCCCTACAACACCCCAGTGCTGCAAGGGCCAACCCTGCCCCCGCCCAGCCACGGCCTGCAGCAGTAACTGGGGCGTCTCCCCGGCGCACGGGGGCGGGGCAGGAGAGGCGGGAGCTGCAGCCGTGCGGCCGGCGCGTGACCAGGCAGCTCATTGGGCGGCCTCGCGCGGGCGGCGCGGGATCCCCTCGCTGATTGGCTGGTTGGTTGCTGGGCTCCGCGTGCGGCCGGGCGGGGCAGGGGCTGCTCGGGATCGGAAACTATAAAAGTTGTGTTTAACCCTAAATAAAGGCGTTCGGTTTGCCTCCGCCTCCCCGCCTTTTGGGGCAGTTTTTTGTTTAGATGGCCATTCTCTCCACATTGAAAACGCTTCCCTGCCCCTCCCTTTTGAGGCGGGATTTGGTTTTTCGCAGCCACATGTGTCGCAGGGGCTATAGCCAACGCATATGTGACCAGCATATCCATTAACATCTGTAAGTCCCCTGCCGAACTGCCTCTCTCCTAAACATTTCCCAGGAAGCCGATGCTCAATCCCCTTTTGTAACCCCATTATGTGGGTCCGGAGGGTACAAATCGCATTCCTTCTCCAGGTCCACGAGGCCTGGGTAGAATGGATTGTAGCACAGAGGATCGGCCACCCCTCCATGCAGCGGTGCTGCTGCACGTGGCTAATTGCTTTTGTCCCCCTGAACATCCCAGCCTGTTTTTAAGGTCACCGTGATCTGCCACCAGGTCGTCATATGTTTTACCGCGGCGGTATTACCATCCACCACTGCCTCCTGAAGGCGCTTTCCGGTATCTTCCCACATCTCTTGCTGCAGTGTACTTTCCTTTGGGAAAGTAGGTATTTTCTCCCGAATCCACTCTGGTAGAGTGACTGAATCCTTCCCGAGCACCTGCCGGTTCCATTTGTGCACTGTGGGCTGCAGGTCGTCCAGGCTGCCATTTTTTCCTTGAGACTTTCAGCCTCCCATAGTTCCCTGGCTGCTCACCTCTAATCAGGCAATGGCTGCACACTGGAGTTCTTCCTGCTCCGTTCCTAGTTTCGCTGGGCTATGCTGCGGGATTCGGGCTTCCTCAGCCTCTTAAAGTCCCAACACGGGGCGCCATTTACAGCGTGGCCCAGCCGGGGGCTGTCTCTGCAGGTTGGAAGCCATGTAAGTGGCCTTTAAATAAAGGTCTTCGGTTTTACCCGCTGAAGGCCGTGAATGTCATGCACTGCAATAGCTGGCTATTGCTTTATGAGGAACAAAACCAAAAAATGCTTATTGCGTGGTACTTAAGGCTATCCTTGCACCAATAATTGTATTTAACTCACAAATGTCTCCAGGCACTGAAGCTAAATGTCACTGAACAACCTGGCTCTGTGCCAGGACAGCCCAAGCGCAGGAACCAGCTGGCTACCCAAGAGGACTCCTCCTTGGTCCAACTCCTGAGCTGCGCCTGGAAAGCCACTCACACAGATGTGAAGCTGCTGAATATTTCTCATGTTACAGCACAAAAGGAGGAAAAGAATGAAGATGCACATCTCTATCTTTCCCAATACACATGAAGGACTATATCTGAGCATGACTGTAGAAATTAGGTCTCCTTTCCATCCCCCCCAAAATTTTTAGACCGGAGCTAGAGTAATGACAGCTTACCGGACCCTTGCATATTGTTCTATGCAGAACATTACCATTTATATGCTAAGTAAAAAATGCAAAACTTCCTATAAAACATGTCATAAAGAATTCCTTCATTCACTGTCACGTACTAGATTGATAAGATACGCATAGCTTGTTGGGCAAGAAAAATCTAAATGATTTCTAAAACTAACTGCATGGATTGCAGGGGTTAAAATCATAACTCAGTAATTGAGCTGGCAAAAATAAAACACATGTACAGTACATTGTAACACTTGCAGGCTGGTACAGAGATCTAGATTCAGAATTTACTCTTGATTATGAAATGACTAATATTCATTACAGTAAAATAATGGCATTGGTATCCCAGAATAAACTGATTTGGAAAGGAGATACTTGCAAACATTTCATTACATCCATGTAAATCCTATTGCTGAAAATATGCCAGATAAAAATCTTTGTTCTGTCAGATAGAGCTTAAGGATATCATAAGAGATGTAAATTTTATAATTAGATTATTCCAAAAAGATAAGTGAGTTTAAAATGTCCACATTCACCCCATTCAGTAAAACATACAAGACTCGGTAAAGCTAATAAACATCACATTGATATAGAACTTAAAATCTGATTCTTACTACTGAGCTTTATCTCTTAAACTACTATCACTTAAACTTCTTAAATTAGCAGGATTAGCAATCTTAAATTGATACATACAAATAACTGGAGATTACCATGGTTCTTCTACACAGAACATCAATTCCCAAAATACAAGATGAGCCTTCTTTATTATATCTACACATACAGAGAAATACTTCCAAGTTCTGAACTGAGAGTCTTCCCTTTTTCCGTTGGGATAAACCTTCTGGGAGAAGGCCACAGTGTCACCATGCCAGACCAGCTCCCTTCCACCCCCTCCTCCTCTTTCTTCACACCTGGCCTGCTTTGCACAACTGGTTCCACCTCTGCTGCTCACCTTCTACCTGTTAAGGAGAGAAGGCCTGATAGACTGATAGACCAAAGACCAGCAGAATCTGTTCTCAGGAACTTCAAAGGTTTGCTCAGCATCATCCAAACAATCATTGTCTTCTCCATCTGTCCAGTTACCAATTTTTGGCCAATAATCCTCTTCCTGAAAAGAGTGTTTTGACAAGCCTAGTTTGTGTGAGTTTTATTTAACTGAGTTCCTGATCCGGCTCACTTCCCATTCTCCATGGATTTTTTTCCTGAAGAATTTCCAAATGCTGCAACAGCCCCTGAAATTGTGGATACACTGGTCTGACTTCTCTTTAGCACTGGGAAAGGCTACCAGCTGCACCGTGAACACTGTAAATAGTGGTTCTCTTACATACATTCTCTTACCAAACTTTTTTTTTTTTACTACTTACAGATTTAGGGATTTAGAGAATATGTTATTCCTTGGAAGCGTGCCAAATCTTAGGACTTTTTTTGTCTATAAACCTATGATAGTCAAAAAAAGGATGATAAGAAAGCAAGAAAAAATAATGTTTAGAACATCTGTGCGTAGACACAATCAATGATGAAGTGAGATAATACCCTTTTTTGTTTTACAGGTAGTAGATTTCCCAAGCCAAATAACACACTAAAATCAAGGAACTGTTGAAACCCATTTGCATTTTATAAAGAATAGAGAACTCATATGGTTCAATACTGTTGGAAATTCCCTAAAATCTACAGTTTTGTTTCCAATATGGAAAGAACAAAAGTCTTTTCATAATGATAAGATATAATTGCCCTGATATTCAGTGTCTCCTCTATCAGCTGATGGTTCCTGATGAACAAGCAAGCATTCAATTTGAAAACCAGAGTGGAGAGTAAATCAAACTATTCTGGCACTCTTAGTGGAGAGCTAGAAAACTCGAAAGGCATAGAAAGTGAATAACCTTCTAAATCAGCAGTCCCACAAGGTCAGAGTTGAAGCACATCAGAGGACGTGCAGAAAATGTATCTGTGTACACATTTTCCAAAGTTAGATACTAGACAAGTCATTGTTCGCCAAGCAGCAGGTTTCCCAACCAAATTCACGCTTTTATCATTCAAAATGAGATACTAGCAACTTTGTACAAGGAGTCTTTCTATGCTTAAAGCCTTTTTCTCAGGTCAGGAAGCCTGACTGAAGAAATAATTCCAAGGAAACAAGTTACCAAGAAATCATCTTGTTCATTCTCATTATTATTACAAACATTCATCAAATTATTAAACCCCTCACTCTTTTCCTTAATAAGAATACAGTTCATTAGCAATCAAAACATCTTCACTTTCATGATAATAAATTACTTCTCAAAATCACTAGTGATTACTAAAAATACAAAATGCACACACAAAAAACAAAAAACAGACAAAACGAAACAACACAAAAAGTTAAATATGACTGTATAGATGTATTGCTGTTAACTAAAGCTTTCTATGTTCTTTTATGCTATGGCATCCACCATGTGAACCTATAGTTAGGATGTGTAACAGGAAATCTTGCTTTCATGTTCTTCCAGTTTTCTTAGAAATTTCCCTCCCAAGATGGAAACTTCTGGTCTTTTAAACTCTAAGGTGATATTTCTGAGTTCTGAAAAGCTAAAATAGAAATGTTTTGCTAGAAATTAAATATATATTTTTCTTGTTTTTGACATTTTCAGAAACAATAAGCATGATTTAAAACTTCAGGTTTACTGTGCCCATTTTGTGACCTCCATCAAATATCTGTATTATTAAGAAACCATGAACAAAATAATTTGGAACACAATGTTAACACATTCCAGATATCTTATGAACTAAGACCTTGAGAAAAACTGTGACTTTTGCAAAATGTAAGGATGCATTACAAAAATCACACTGAAAGTAAATGGTGGTCATAGAATGCAAAGTTCAGTTCTTTACACTTCATCGCAAAGAAGGTAGAATAGCAGTATAAAGGTCTCACATCCAAAAAATGAGTCTGATAAACATTTTATTTTCGTGTTTTCCCTAAAAAGGAATGAAAAGGAAAATGTGGGTTTCTATTTTTTTTTTTCTTTTATAAAAGAAAGGGACACAGAGAGTGATCAGAAAGTAGATATGTTTTAATTTTTGAAAAGCTAAATAGACCACCAGCCTGAACAAGTAAAGCAACTCAGTATTCTTAGATCTGAATAGGTTCTTTTTTCTTTTTTCCAAATGTGAGAATTTCCCCAATATTTTCACATATTTCTCTAGACACATTTCTCCATTATTTGTACCCAAGTAGGAAAGTGAATACTAACTGCCTTGCTTTTATTAAAGTGAGAACTTTTTCTTGATAAAAAAGAAACTAAAACCAATAAAAACATTAGGTAGCTGCCTAAAAATAGAGCTCAAAGATGCAGTTTCCTTAGCAACAACAACAACAAAAAAGAAATATCTTTCAAATTTCAATACGTGAAAAATTCTTGACTTCTGTGTTTAGAACAGACAAAATATTTTGTGATTAATTGTAAGTATATGTTAAAGTAAACCACTGATTGAGAAGATACATGATTAATCAGAAATATGTTAATTTTATAATCCGACGTTTTGTGATGGTTGTTTTTATTTGTAAATAAATAGGAAGCAAAAGATTAAAGAAAAAGGAATGAGAACAATCAGAAGTAAAGTTTAGAAGCCAGGAACAATTCTCCCCATCCAGGCTCAGCTGTGACCTATTCTGAATACATTTCAAAGTCACTTCCAAACCTGCTGTGCTAGGAAAAGCTGAACCTTCCATTTTGATCTACAAGCTCATACTGACAGACCTTTCCCCAGTAGACTTTTAGCATGCTATATCTAAGGTTTAAATGTGTGCTCAGAAGTTTCCTTTTTCTTGATAGGTGAAATATTGTTTTTCCTTGTAGTTTCCAGTGGCATCCACATTTTAACTCTGTGCAGTGAAGTTGTGAATTGTAGTCAAATAAACTGAAATTTATGAAGAAATAAATCAGGGTGTTGAAGTCGTCATCACACAGCAAGAGGCAGAGCACTTTAGCCAACAGAAGACTTTTTTTTTTCTGATTTTCCTTGCTGTTGCTTTTAGTAATCTATAATAGGAAGGAATCCGGGGAAGGAGCTGTAAAGCTCAAGTCTATGCACTCTACTCTCCCCATGTCAAAAAAGGAGAAGATTTCCATAAGTGCAGAGCAACATGGGGCAACAGGAGAAGCCCAGGGCTCACACCAAGTAACTAGGGTAGCAGGACCAGAAGAGTAATTGAGTCTACCTGGCCTGCATCCTCAGGGGATCTGAACCAAAACCATGTGCAAACTCACAAACTATCCACAGGGTTTGGACCCAAGGCTTTAACAAACTACAGGCACTGACTCTATGAGCTTTGAGGAAGGAGAAGCCAAACCTGTATCTTCTGATAGAACTGGCCAACTAAGCCTTTATCTACAGTGTAGATAGATACAGTGTAGATGATAGACAGGTGATAGCCCATGAGGGTAGGTTTCTTCCCGAATGAAGCCCAGTACTCCCTAACACAAAGACAAACATGGTTTGTATGCACTTACCTGTGTATTATGTGGGTACTGGTGCCAAATGTCTCTAAGATTAATGGAGTCAGGACAGTGCTCATGGAGCTCGAGCTGTTGCCTGGGGGGCCTAAAGTAACTTAAGTATTTTTTTGGTAAATCATCCCTACTTTAGGGATAATTCAGTTTCAAAATACAGTATGGATTTATGGATATCACTGAGGCTTCCTAACCAGTCAGAAAAAAAAATAAACTGACTCAGTTTAAGCTAAATAGTCTTCCTATATTTGGTTCACATATCTTTCCTTGTATATATGGTTCAAAAAGTGACAGAATGCCTCTTTCTCTTCAGGTGATAGAATGCTTAATGTTTCTCTGCTGTAGTCAACAATTAATTGGGAATATTGAAACTTAGTTGACTACTATATGAGATATATTTCCTTTGTGGTTTGTTGTTTCTCTAAATCTGTACCCTTCAGGCAGCCAGCTGGATTTTGTTTTTGTGTGTGTGTGCTTTTTATGTTTGTTTTTCCCTGAATTGTTCTTTGAAATGCCATTAATAATCATCAAAATCTTTAATTAGGGACTTTATATATGTGCGTGTATATATATATGTATATATATGCGTATTTGTCATTTCAACGATCATTAAGGCTGCGTGACTCTTACAGTTTACTCACTGGATGGGAACAAACTAGATCACACTAGGGAATGGGAAATGGATCAGCATATTGTCTGGGTATCCTAATTCAGTTCCTTACCCCAATAATCGTCCTTCGAATTCCAGGCTTACTTTTCAGCTGGTGGCCAGGGTGTAGATTCCTCACACAAAAAGTAAATAAATTTAATTGGATGGGATTATTTTTATTGTTTTTCCAATTTTGGTTTTCAGGGGACAATTCTTGTGGAAGCCTGCTTTGAGAACAATAGTAGGGGTTGTCTTGTTAGTAGAGTAACGAACTTCAAGAATGGCAGTGCAGGTGCTCTGTCACCAAGAACGAAAGAGTAACTGTATGACTGCTTCTAGGAGTTGATGTAATCCTTTAGGTCATTGGCTGTGCTTTTCACACTTGTAGACAAATAAGGTACTATATTCGGATAATTTACTATAAGTATGTATGCTGATGCTTTAATAAACGTCTTCTTGCTCACTGCCTTGAGACCCTGCTCCTCCTCATGCCCACAAATGGTGCTCACTAGGTGAGGCTACAGAATACGATGGATGCGATCGTTGTGCAGTGGAGTAACGGCGCTCGACTGGACGGAAGACTGGAAGGAAGTCCACGCTCTCACCTGGCTTCGGTATTGGAGGTGAGCGGCCAAGAACGATGGGGAATTCCATCACACAGGAGCAGAAGAATGTGGTAGAGGTGCTTCAGCACATTCTCCACAGAGAAAGATGGACTTCAGAAGAGAGTGATCTGAAACGCTTTTTGGTATGGGCTCAAGAGCACGAGCAACATCTTAATACCCATACTGTATACGATCCACCAACATGGGACAAAGTCGGGGTGATACTATGGGACAGTGCTATGCATGGCGATAAGGCTGTTGCTGGCCTCTTGCCACAATGGCAAGTTGTACTTGAAATGTTAAAATCTCACAGTGGCTCACAGCTGAACACAAATGATGGGGTCGGGTCCCCTGACAGCCCCACCGCGCCTTCATTGCCTCAATCGTGTTGAGGGGGTCAGAAAAGGGAACCCGCTGCAAAAGCCTGGGCGGTACCACTGCCTGGTGATTTGGACGATAATCCCTTTGACCTGGGTTCTATTGACCCTGAGAAACTGCCAGATTTATACCCCTCAGATCCGCATGATAATTGGACTTCAGTAAAACGAAGAGCGCAACCGGCAGGGGATGTGGGGATGCTGAAAGCCTTCCCCGTTATCTATGCACCGGACCAGAATCTGCATTGGGAAGGTTTGTTGTATAATCTTATTAAGGAGATACGGTGCACGGTGATGGATCATGGCCTTGGCGCTCCGCCATCGTATACATCCACCTTATATATATATACCACTCACCTTATACAATCTATTTGTGACACATCTGTATTTACTCCCCATTACTTTAAAACTTTGTTCCACCTGAATATGATTGATATGCAATATACAATGTGGGAGTCGAAAATGAGACAGCTTGCTTGAGCGCAGGAGGAAAACCAGCGGCTGCCAAAAAAAGGCTCCTTTATGGACTGTTACTGTGGACGCGCTAATGACAGAGAGTGATCACAGTGCTACAACAGCACAAGCAGGAATTTCTGCTGAAGGCTTGCAGCAAGTTAAAGCACTTAGGTACTCTCCGTGCCCTTAGGGTTGTTCTGGAGGCTGGTAAACGACAGCCTTCTGTAAATATCAGCAAGATGCGCCTCAGTTTGCATTTTCTGTGCCTTCCATCAATGCTATGGAACCGCATAACAAAAATATTTTTGGGAATCTTTTTGGGAATTCAGAATTAGCCATGTGGATTAAGAGAATATTGCAGATAAGCTTGATATGTTTGTTAATCTTTGCCTTTTAATTTGTAACCTATGCTTGTTAAAAACAATTTGATGTTTAATAGACTGTGCCTTGAAACAAGCCTTCTTTATAAATAAAGAAGGGGAGGTTCCATGAGCAGACTCAAACGCGCCAAGATTTGCCTTTTTAGTACCATCTTTAAATGCTACCGAACTGCATCAGAGGTACCATTGGATGGTGCTGCCACAAGGAATGTGCAACAGTCGCATGATTTGCCAGTGGTTCGTAAGGCCCGAGCCTTAGCGCCTGCCCGAAACGCTCACCTGGTGATGTTGATTTAGCACTACATGGATGGTATTTTAATTGCCTCATCAACAGTCAAGGAGAATCGAGCGGCAGTGGCATGTGTGACTGAGGCAGTGACAGCAGTGGATCTTGTTGTAGCCCTGGAAAAAATACAGACTGCACTCCCATGGCTTCATCTTGGATGGCACATAGCGGAACAGACAATAATGCCCCAAAAGGTTGTGATGCTCCAAAAGGTTCACACCTTGAATGATCTGCAGCGGCTATTGGGCACCCTTGTAGGAGGTCAGCCAGAGTCAAGACGCACACTCAAAAGTGAGTTAAAAGATATTGCTCGTTTATTAGCTTGCATGCAGTACATTTATATGATTCTGGCAGTTAGTGATGTAACTACACAGGCTCCTAATTGGTAGACAATGATGTAACTAAGACCCTTACTCCCCCCCTTACTTGTTTAGCTCAGCCTTTTAGTTCAACAGCTCTTTATTCCCTCCGACCTTGGTCTACTTCCTTATCCCTTAGTTAGCAGTCCCTTTGTTCTTCCACTGAAGCCTGAAAGCCCGGATTGAGCAGGCCTGCTGGGCAGCCATGTCCGCGGCTCCCTAACCATTCCTCTATAATTCCCCCTTTTTTCTTTTGCACCAGCCAGGCCTGATTGGTAGCAGAGGATAACATTCATTTAGTGCATGTGAAAGCATAGCTAAAAAACCATGGGACAAAAAGCATAACAATCAAAAGTG